>CM073769.1:36755114-37041690 GCA_037158775.1 Hetaerina titia | reverse complement strand
AAAAACATTAAAATGGTGTAAAAACAGTCACCTAAGGCATGGCAAAGAAAAATGGTTTGAAGAGTTGTTAATAATCAAAAATCTTCAAAAAAACCCATTAAAAATCATATCAACATTTTACTGCTTACAGGGGAGCAGATATTTTAAGTTATAGCATTCGTTACCGTTTCATCAACACCAAGAAAAAGAGTTTTATATGATTTTAAAATTCGTAATCACCAAGAAATGTCACATGAACGAAAAGCTGAAACATACGAGTATACTAGGCAAAACACAATCAAAATACATGAGCCAAAAAATCCGGTAAATTAGAGTAAATGCATTTTATATGATACCCTCTAAATCGGTTGGACATATAGAAACATTTAAACAAGATTAAATAAACATTGCGAACTCGACAGAACCAAGAGAGCATGAATTGCGTAGCACTAAACATGTACGGGATATAGCCTTATACACGTACAGGAGAGCTGAAAACTCATAAAAATATCAGATAATTTGCTGAATCAATATGAACACATTGACATTCTAAAAATATATATCCATAAACATAAACTATTATTCAGGTTATTCTTTTATCTGTCTGTTATTTTCATTGACATATGGATGTCATGTTTAAACATCATGTGCCACGCAAGTCTGGTCATAGAGATTCTTCCCGTCTCCGTCCTTAATTTCCTTTTCTTCTCGCAAACATCCTCAACCCCGCCCCCACTTTTTGATGAATAGTTAAATCCTGTAAGCCTTACTGAACTTACCATCATACTGTGACATATACCCTGTCCGACAACATTAACGGCCAAAACGGCTTATGTGGTTTCAACTTTTCACTATATTCCCCTCTTCCACTACTTCCAACCAATTATCATTCTTATCGAGGTGATCATGCCCTCCCCCGATGCTTTTCCCATTTAAAACCGTGAATAAATTATTTCCGGTTTACTAAAATCTCACGTTGCAGCGATTTTGACTATATTCAGTGCGCCTAAGCGAACCACTTAGTGGCCTAAGTAGGTACTTGATAATTATTCCTTCTCGTGGTTTATGAAATCAACTTTAACACCTTAACAAAAAATACCAAGGTCAGATACAAAAGCGCTGTTCTTATCCGTGTTTCTCACGTTGAAGAGAGTGTGCGTGTGAGAGAGTGTGTCCCTCGAAGAACTGATTTTGAGAAGATCTTATTACATTTGCCGACAACTCTATATTATGACCAATAGAGTTATCTTAATATCCTGTACACACATATCACATAACTTTTCATGAGAAGTAATCAAGCACCATAGCTCTAAACTCAGTGATTGTTTTTACAGGTAAGAATAGAGCTCACCTAAGGCTCCTAAAAGTCACATATGAGTGTAAGGGAGGCAGTGTATTTCCATGTGCCGCCTACGGTTTCTTAAGAAGATCTAGTGCTAAGAAGACCTAGTGCCCAAAACGCCACGCAACTCCGTGGAAAATGAGGGTGCTCAGAGGTGCCACCAGAACTCGAAATGGGCCCTCGGGTCAGTAGCATAGCTCTCTACTCACTGGACGACTACGCCCTGTGAGGTAAACAATAATAAAATATTCTTTTTCGAAATAATTTTAAAAAATATATATATACATATATTCATTCACATGGAGATAGATATAAGGAAAAAGGGATAGGTACGTAGATGTAGAGGACGAACGCAGGAAAGTTGGGGAAGGCAGGCGGGAACAAATATATATATTTCTAGGAAAAATGATATTCTTAGAAATCGAAAAAAAATACATGAAAATTCAAGAAAAATGTTTCCAAATGATAAATTGTGTTTTCGAGCAATCAGAAGGAACTGGTGTGCAAATTTTTTATATACTTAATTAAAACTTATTCCTAAGATAAGCTAAGCCACAGTAAGACCAACCAAATGTTGAAATACCAAAAGCGTTAGTAATCAGAATATAACTCTTGTAGAGATAAATCTTGTATCTTTCTGAAGAAAATCAGTTGGTTTCGATACCATTTTATAATAGATAAAGGGGCACATGTGATATCTATATGTTACATAGTATCATTCATAAAATAATTTTCACGCAATTTAAATGCTTAAAAACATTAGCAGTCGCATGATGCTGATAAACTGGGACGGCCTGCGTGAAAAATAACTGTATCCCTGGTACCTCTGGTAATATTTTATTTAAATCATTAATTGTGGAAGAATATTAGAACAGTTCAAAAGAAATAGTTTTACTTGAAAATAAATTACTTTACCTTGCTCTTGATACATAAGAATGTAGCCAACGCCGTTAGCGTCACTGAAACTAAAGATTCTACATTAGTATATGAACGAAATGTTCTTGTTTTCCGAATTTCATCTCGGGAATAGGTTAGCCCTACGGTTGAATTCAGTCTAAAAATCCGATGAAATAAATTGCCTCAGAAATAAAACGGAGGACGAAATAACCTTGCTAATTGCGTGGGAAGGTACCAATAATTGAAGGGACGATTAGAAATATCGTAGGTTCAGTAAAATAACAGAATAGCATGGGGAAGCAAAAATCGAGGTGGTCGATTGAGGTAGGATACATATCCAGGTCCGTGAGAAGCCGCGAACGGTTGAGTGAAAGATAGAACGAGATGATAGGAGGGAGTAAGATATTGAGAAGGGTGCAGATAGATAGAAAACCCGAGGACCGACGCGACGAGAGGAGGGAAACAGGGAAAAGCATGGTGAGGGAAGCCATGGCGTGCCTGCGTGTACGAGACTCACCTGAAGTGGATAGAGATCGAACCCACGTCTCATCCAATCTCCTCCCCTCTCTCTTTCCCTCTGCAAGCCAAAACACCACTTCGCTCCCTCGCTCATAATTTCTTCACTGAGCACCCGCGTACCCGTATCCACACTCCCTCCTCTCCTTTAAACCAGCCTGCTTCCCCTGAGGCAGTAGAAGTTCCGAAAATGATTTCCCAACGTCCGTTCGTTCCGCGGGGACGGACCCAAGAGAGGTTTGCCCCCGAGGAGAAGACGGTCGGCGGAAGGTTTTTAGGTAGTGGAAAACCAAATAGGCCCGCTCAGTTATTCCCCTCTCCACCTCGCTCCTATTCGATCCACCTTCGCCCGCCTTCTTGGCCCCCTCCTCTCCATATGACGCCAAGTATCGCCCCTCCCATTCACCGACCCATATATTTTTATTTAAACGTCAAACAAGACATGCTTTAGCGACAGGATAGTGGGACGAATCCCCGAACGAGGTTGGCTTGTTTATTGGGGGGGACGGACAATGGAGGATTGGATGGGGGGGAGGGGGAGAAAATAAAAAAGAATTATTGGATAAATGATAAAAATGAGTTAGGCCTCAATGACAATCGCAAAGCTTTGGAAGTTGAAATTTCATTAGCGAGACCGTGCAAACGGAAACCATTTGAGGGAAGGGGTCAAACGGAAGTTAGTTTTCTGCAAGCATACTTTTTGACGGGATACACGTATTTAATAAGCTTTCATCTGTCGGAAAATTGTAAATACCAGGTGCGTTGCATAAAATCTACGGCGTTGCTCATTGGTTGATTTAAACTGTTAATACCAACATGGGAAAAGAGGATTTATCATTAAATTTTTTTCGCGCTAAACTTGCTGTGCTATATGCTCTTTATAGAGTATATAGTTCTAGCATCATATATATACAAATATATACACACATATATATATACATATATATGTATATACGTATATATATACGTGTATATATATATATATGTGTATAATATATATTAAAATATATACTTTTGGACGGCACAGCAGAACAGAGAATAAAAAAGATAACATGTAAAAGAACACTCACATTGTAGCTTATTTGAGCTTTCGGCCTACTCCGAGGCCTTCTTCAGGTCAGACTATGTATATATATATATATATCTGGAATTTTGGATTCGAAATATTTCAAAAAGCAAAAAAAATTATTTTCTAATCTCTTGGCATATAAAAAATTAAAACGATCGTAAAAATTCGGTAGCTATATTTTACCATCACAAATCACAGTTTATCTGTAGCATTTGCTTGAATGATTAAAAATGGTAAAAAATGAGGGCAGAATGATTTATCAGTTTTAGATCGTCGAAAAACTATGAAAGGAAGTTTAGCAACATTAGGATATTTCAGTGAAAAAACTCTAGGCATAATGTTTAGTCACAGGACTGTACCAAATGTACAATTTCACTTATTTTTAAAATATAAAACATTATATCCGAAACTGTTGTAATTCTCGTTTTGTTATTACTCAGTCTTCAATTAATGCATCATTAAAACAAATTTATAGTGATCAAGGAATACATATTTCAAAATTGATTTTCAGCAATTGCCAAATTCTTTAAATTTCATTGCATTGGAAGTGTAATAATTTCATGCCAAAGCATCGCTTAAAATGGAATAAAGGAATGTATTTTTCTGGTGTTCTTGAACTCAATGATAATGAAGTTTAAAAGAAGTACAAACGCGTGTGGATCAGAAAACTGTAAATATAAGTTAAGGAAGAATAAAATAATTGTTTTAATTACTTAAGAATAAATTCTGCCGTGACGCTAGATACGTACTTGGATTATTAAGTTTAATACAAAAATTTAGAATAAATGAAATGCCCTAAGAGGATGAGACAATGAAAAATTAATTGTTTCTTATAAGTTATTTGAACATAGAAATTACTGGTGATAGAAGTCTACTCTAGCATCACCTAACGTTACTATTTTAAAATCGTAAATTGAAGATATTTTAGAAAATAATAACTTACTGAATATAGTTACTCACAATTTTATTGTAAATTTAAGCATAAAAAATAGCAATAAGCTAATCTCACAGATTTAAAAGGACATACATTAAGTATATTTTACGGTTTCAGGCTTCACTTTGTGGAATTATGGCCAAGTAAAAAATCTTTTAATATGAATATATACACTATGTGTTGGATTTTACCTAGGGGAAAAATCTCCTTTTGAACCATGGTAAAGTTCGTCAAGCCATCCCAGGCTCTCAATTTTCAATTCAATTCAAATACTCGTGTCCTGATTTTACATCGAACAATGATTTTATAGCCCTACTAGCGCTGAGTGATAATAAAAGCTTAGGCAATAAATCGGTGATTTTTCACTCAACTTCGTGATAGACTGCGTAATATCGTCATGTAAAATGACAAAGACGATATCCACTCTGGGTTAATTTATGTTGTTTAAAGAATTTTTACGCACTCTAGAGATCTCAAAAACACCAATGCGCTCATGAACGCTCATGAACCAACTTGAAAAGCAAACTGGAAAGTAAACATCCGTTGTAACGCATGAAAGGAGGTGGGGCGTAACGGGAGAGTAGGAAGTGATTAATGAAGCAATCCGTGGCTGCCATTTCATGTGTCCACTTCTCTACATTGGTCGCTCCGTCTTGACTCGCCGGGTCATTCGTCCGTACGGATTCCGGAGGGAAAAGCCGATTCCGTCCGTCCTCTACCTCCCCAAAGCCCCGCAGATCCTTTCCTGTCTTCGGACGCATCTCAGCAATGGGCCAAGGGGGTTGCGGGGCTGGGACCTCTCCAAATCACACCCCCAAAACTCCTCGATACTAACCCATGTGCCCAAAAAGAACGAGATGGAAAGCGGAATTCACTCACGACGGTCCTAGGGAGAGGCAGGTGGACTTTACCCCGGAAAATTATTCCAGGAGCCCTAAGCCATAACGAGGGGAGAGATAAAAAAACGGAATTCTCGCTGGTATGCGATATATCTCATGTGTGATCGTCACTGTAGGGGTATTTATATTTTTGGCATATTTTACAGTTATCTTCAGAAAACCTGTTCCGGATGGAACAGGTTTTCTGAAGAATCCGGATTGGAGTTATCCGGAAACCTTCGAAAAACCGGATGTTTATTCCGGTGATCTCAATTGTTTAATAATGAAATTAAATTAAAACAAGATAGTCATAGTATCTGTAGCAAAAGGACTAAATGCCAGTAGTTCAAGGAGTACATATCAAATTTCACAAACAGCAAA
This sequence comes from Hetaerina titia, assembly GCA_037158775.1. Taxonomy (NCBI): domain Eukaryota; kingdom Metazoa; phylum Arthropoda; class Insecta; order Odonata; family Calopterygidae; genus Hetaerina; species Hetaerina titia. The sequence goes on along the minus strand of CM073769.1, from coordinate 37,035,694 downwards.
GGTTATGTGGCGCATTTCACCGAATATCCAACATTTATGGTGGTAAGTTACAGTAGTAAAAGAAGACTATTTGTACGGTCAACGAGACCTTTCTGCCTCCAGAGGTAATATTTCTAGGACCTTCATTTGAGTGGAGATGAGGAACGTACGATCCAATGATATACATCGGACCCCATAAGTTTCCATTAACAAGTGCTACTGGGGACTGCAGAGGAAAAGTGAACAAATTACCGTCCTGTGTAAAAATGCCTACCAAGTAGTGTAGATAACATATTAAATTTGAGAGATACAAATAAATCCGTAAATAATTTTATATTCCTCACTGATTATTCGCCACTCCACTTTCCGTCCAAATTTAATCGAATATTTCGCATATTTTTGGTTTAGAGACATATTTACGTTGAAGTAAAATATTTTAGACGACACGAACAATAAATATTTTTTTCGTCGTCCCTTCAACTTAAGAGTTTATGGAAATTAACACTATCCATTACTTAAGGGTTAGTTTTTCATTTGATGCGTCCTAGCTGTGTTAGTGCACATGTAGCAAAATACAATCAAAATAAAATTACAAAAAAATATGATAAATATTAAACGTAAACAAACAGATATGCATGTACTTATAAATTTTCAGTTCATTCCCTTAGGTCATTTTCATATCTAAAAATCAATATCTATGAGAATAAGCAAGATATGACGTATTGCTTCCATTCTATAGTGGATGATGGCCGTAACATGTAGTGGGAGGTGCTTCGCCTGTCTGACGTGCGAACATTTTTCGATCTAACTTTTTAAATACGTTTATTAAACCAAAAGTAGAGAATATTAAGAACTATGCCTTAGCTGGATCATTGGGGAATATCACCAAAGGAAACCTTCAAACGGATCATCATCATACCGTATTAATAAAAATTGGCTTAGATTTTGAGTATTTTTTGTCAAATTCTTCTCTGAATTTGAATATACAATTGATTAACTTGAGTTCCTTTAGATTAATAATGTGGCAGGAATAGAGATTCACAAAACAAAGAACGCCGAAGGAGAAGATAATATGTGCACAAAACTCAATGCTAGAACTACCCCGCTCACAAAACTTAAGATTAACTTATGAATCACATCAAATTTTGAAGTAGAAAAACATTAGGATGGAATGTAAAAACTTCTATTTCATCTTGTCTTTTTTATCGAAGTGAAAAAGGAGTGTTTTCAGTGGGTTCACGATTTTCTCTTTGTGCAAAATAGATGCAATGACTGACAGAATTACTTTCTATTTTGTAGAAAATATGTAGAAGTAGTAGCTTTTGGTTTCCCATAGTGAAACGTAAACGGTATTCACCTTTCGTTTAATAACGTTAAAGATGCCATTTCTGAAATAAACTTTAACCAATTGCCCTATGAACAGTCTTTTTCTAAAATATAATGAAAAACCTAAGTGTGAGGCCCTTTATTTCATTTGAATGGATTATGGATGCTTGATATCAGTGGCTGGGTAAAAACGAGCAGGAGGCATTGGGGAAAACATTCCAAATTAAAACTAGACTCGTCGAGTTGGGTTTAAGAATTGTGGGAAACACTGGAAAATACATTGAAATATTGTATGGGAAAGGAAAAATATAAATTTTTTGTGTTCTAATAAGTTTCGGGGGAATATTTCTAATGAAAAGTTTAGTTGTACGTTAGTCAGAGCTAATCTTGAATATGCATCAAGTATTTAAAATAAATATGCGTCGTACAAATTTCGAAAGATGTAACGCACTCCTTGAACTACATCGGCAGGCGAGACCACATGAGAGTGGTAATTGACTATCAGACAAATAGTTTAAAAAAATAAACCATTTTCTCTGGCACAACTAATGATCACATGAGAGAAAACAACAGGCAATCATACGAATTACTATAAAACAAAATAAATATTACCATATCAATGAACAAATTAATTTAGCATTAATCCTATTCACCTGGTCTACTAAAATACTAATATTCCGTCCAAAATCCTTTGTGACTACTCATATGGATCGTTAGAGACGAATTAGGAAAACATTGTCTCACTAAATATAGCTAACTATTTTGTTGACAAAGAATACGACGGCGGTTAAAAAATGTATGAAGTCAACGACAAGAAAAATGGAACACGAAAATTTTAATGAAAACAAAGGTTAAAAATTGAATCAACAGAAAACCATCCCATTCAGCTTTTATTCCACAGTTGCTAACTAAATTCGGGCTAAATTGAATGCAATTGTGCTCAACACTCTCAAGGATTCTTAATTCTCAGCCTGCTCAGACAGCATGATGGTCGATCCTCACCGCCCCAGATGCAGATTTAAATCCATATTTAATGGTTTCGCAAAGACGGGGGTTTTAACAGTTTCGCTGTATTCTTTTTTGCGCCTTCTTTAGGTTTTCATTTGAAGTTATTATTAAGCACAAAATTCGTGCTGAAAGACATAAATAGAGACTTTAAAAAGTTTAATTCTTCGTGTTTGTGTACTTGAGTCTACGCTCAATCATGCCACCAGGAGCCGTTAAATAAAGAGACAGAATATACTCTATATTTAGGTCAACATTAATCACGATATTCTGGTCCTAGAGTAAAAGGAAAATCTTAGAAAATTTAATTTGTTGCCACCGTAAAACTATTTTTTATAACGATAAGGAGAGGAAGGCAAACTTCCTATTTCAGGGCGAAATAAAAAAGGTTGGCCATGTTTTCGTTTATAGACAAGGCATTTCATAATATTTTTATATTTCATTTAAGTACGGTTAACCAAGTCTGCAATTATATCTTTCTTAAGGTAAGGAATACAATCAGTAATATTCCATATTTCGGCGTGTATTACGTAACATGATTTCTGGAAAGGGGAGGTAGTTGCGGCATTAAATTGGATGTAAATTAGTATATCTATATGCATGTGTATATGAAACCGTCAAAATGGGCTGCTTCTATTTCCAAAACAAATTTACTAATTGGAGAGACTGGGGCTATTTGATATGGGGTAAAGTAATTTATTAAACATCATAAGTTATGAGTTGCCTATACGGTACTTCGAGATATCGAGAGAGCGATGTGATAGCGTATCTCTACGATATGCCATCTAGAGAAACATAGTTCTATTGCCGGGATGGTCTTGATTACATGTGTGTGTATAAGGAAACGTCGAAATGCGGTACTTCTACTTCCAAAGCAAATAAACTAATTGGGCAATTTGGTTTGGGGTAAGGTAATTTAATAAACAGCTTAATATTTTAATTGTCTATACGGTACTTCGAGCTATCGAATAGCGTATCTCTACGATACGCCATCTAGCGAAACATATACATATACATGTAGTTCTATGACCGGGGTGGTCTTGATTTCATTCAGGTGGCGGTTTTTACATTTCTTCCACCAAAAATAAAACTTCGCGATACATATTTGAGAACTTCTATTCCCTATTCTGTCAAAGGTAGAAAAGTTATTTACTATTTCATTGCATGCTGTCTAGATTATGATTCAGTGACGAAAACATATCCGCTGTGTCTCTTGTAATAATCACTCGTTTTGTTGGAAATCCAGCTGAGCTCATAGTTTGTTCTCCTGTAGATATAAATTGTTTTAAATTTTCTTTTCATGCCCACTTCATTAACTAGGAAGAAGAGGAAATTATATTTTAATTACTCATGATATCGAACCGGGGCTAGGGAGTTCAATGAATCAACAAAACTGAATATTTCCCTGTCTGAAACCGTACCCGGAAAGAATATGAGAACTAGTTTGGGAACCATGTTTTTGTTTAATTTCAGTTAAAACTACTCACATGACATAAACCGATGCAAAAACCAAGCAAGGATATTCAATGCATATATTTGGACCAAAGTTTTGGAACAATGAGTGAGCTAGCGGCTCTGTTGTCAATTTTATTATCATGCGATCATATTTTTCCGGAAGCGCTTTCATTTCATGCTCATAAACAATGCCACCTCAGCTTTTATTCTCTCGTAGTGCATTCGCAATTCACTCATTTTATTTCTAGGCTTTTCTGTTGTATTTCCATTTAAGAACTGTATGCGTGAACACGCTATCATCCTAGCAACATTGCAATTTCATGATACCAGAATTTTCTTTTCTATTCTTCCGCTGAAACGCAAGTATTTCTATACATCCAGATGACGGACTGGAAGGCCAATGTTCTCTTTTCCTCCCTAATTCCAGAGAGGCAGGGCAAGAGGTCAACACCGATCGGCTCTATTGGAACTAAATGATCTAGAACGCTAGCAGTCGAGTAACTATGATAACTGAATTCCATTACCACAGCGCATGTAGCTGTCTCTAACCAAAACCTATGGCAGAAACAGCTCCGTTCACTTGAACCACTTTATTCGTGCTCCAAAAGCGTTACATGATCGCTTAATGAATCATTACTCGATGCACCTCTTCTTATTTGTCTCTTTCCGCCTCCCTCCTCAAGGGGCACGCGGGAGTGACGCCAAGGATACTCCGTGCGAGGGAACGCCACGGAAACTAATCAATAAAGCATCTGCTGTTGTTTGCGGAAAGGCAAACTGGTTAACTTGATTTCTCGGAGCTTTGCATCTGGGCATCGCATCAACCTCCCTCCCTCCACTATTACTCCGAGAGACAATGGGGTTCCTAGAGGGGTTGGGGGAGTGAGGGTCCAGGGGAACCGGGAGGGATGGGGAGGGAAGGGAGGGGCTTGCGGATGGGTGGGAGGAGTTGCGTGGAGGGGACGCGAGGGCGGGCGAGGTCACCGAATGTGGAATGGGACGCACGTCACCAGAGGGCAACACTGGGCCAAAGCAGCGCGGCAGTGAAGGGCATGACGGAATGATATCATACCTTGACGTTTTGATTGAAACCTCTGAAATTGAAGTGGACGGTGAATACCGGTGAAAACGTCCGAATGTCCATTTTTCTGTCTATCGGCTCATTTAAATGCAAATTTCAAGAACTCTTTAAGTCTTTACAAGAAGAGTTTATTTCACACGGATTAATTCATCGCACAAAAACAGGCATTTTTGAAGATTTGGGCGAGTCTTTTTAGCACCCAGGATTCAACCACTGAAGAACAAGATCCAAGCACAAAGTTTAACATTAACTTCGGATAAGATGCCAGGGAGATACGAGAATAACGACGTGAAGCTAAACATTGTTCAAGAGGGTTAGAAGTGTACAGAACAGTAAAAATGAGGAGTCTTGTAATAACGTTTTAATGATAACGTTTTATGATGGCTCTTTTGAAAGGAACAAGTGATATTCTGCCTTAATTCAACAGAGGAATAGTCATCAAAGACCTGTATGCATTAAGAATTTCCATTAATGAATCTCTTATATGGAAAGGCAAAGACAAGGTCTCTAATAAAACGAAGGAATATAATACTACTTATAATAATACTAGGACTAATTTAATTCAAAGGTAGCAGTGTTTTAATGACAAACGTGGAGATTGAAAATACTAGCTTATGGTCCTATTGAGTTTAGGTAATCATTTGGAACAGTACTTCTTGGGTTCATGAATCGTTTCTTTTTCGAGAAGGTAGCAATTTAAAAAAAACAACAGTCGTAAAGCGGATAAATTTGTACTCGGGAATAGCAGCCAAAAATAGCAAGCATCATTAATTAAGTTTCTCCCTCACAGCAGAACAGTACAGTCAGGATTAAAAACCAAATCTCATAAAAAAACGAAATAAAAGGGAAATTAGGAGTATAGGGAAGGACAGGAGTTCTCGAAGAAAACCCTCAAACAAAGATCCAAATTCTAACCCTAGAGTAATAGTAAAACAAGGTTTAGAAAAATATAATAGAAATAGGGACTTCAAATAAAAAAAAGGTGAAATTGTATACGACTGAAAAGTCTTACATTACCGACAATGGTTGTTTTGTACTAACTATATCGGTATTAGGGTGACTATAAGAAAATGATTTTCGAATGATCGGCCTTCCCAAAATATTCCAAGAACGACCTTCCACTGCGGATCTTACACCATGGTGGACTACATGCTGAGAAACATTAATTTATTATACCATTGATGCAGTTCTTGTAGAATATTCAATACATTTTATGGCCTCGTTCAGGGCATAGCATTCGTCGTCAGAATTGATTTTTACGCAAATAACTGCAAACGTTTCTGTTCTGTCGTCTCTGGCCTTTTCCACCTTTGCTGTACATATCACACATATTGGCGACCTTCAAACAAAAGGTTCTTGGGGGATTAAAACAATTTAAGATTATATAGAAAACCATTACAAACACTTAGATTTTAAACAACTTCATATTTTGCAGCTGAATAAATTTCTAAATATACAATCAAGAGCTAGTACTATATTATACTACCGTGTTTTTAAAAACATAGCACATTTTTCAATATTTTTCCCTGAAACGATTCACAAAAATTACCATATCTTATTTCTCGGTAATATTTTTATTTTTTTTCAATTGACCAGATTAACAGTAAGCAATATTTTAAACGGATTCACCTTTTGAATAACAACAACTAGATTTTATTTGGCATAAAAACGACATTTTTTTAATGATAAAACAACAGGATGGAGTATTTTGAAATTTACATGAACCAAATTTAAAAATTAATGTCCATCGGTGACACCCGTAAAAGCTACAAATAAATACCTCTAAAATATACTTTTCGTTTTGATACTCAATGTTAATGTACGGAGTAGGTACGATTAATACGCGAACTGGTGCAATCTGGCAGCCATGACGCGGATCACAGCCCCGCCAACTAGCGGCGCTAGTTTCCTAAGATCCAATAAGCCGTCTGTGCTTGGCGGATCGTCAAGCTGTTCGTATGATGCCAGCTATGTTAGTTTCTGATGTCCTTGTTTTTACTGTTTGTCGAAAATGGAAATTGACGAAATCACGGAGGAACTAATCAAGTTTTTGGCGAAGTGTCGCAAAAGTTATCAAGAAATTACCAAAATGTTGACAGCTGTTTACCACGCTAACGCTCTGAAGAAAATATCAGTTTTCAAGTGGATTGAACGTTTTATAGATGGCCCCACAAGACGCCACAGATGATCCAAGGCCAAGACGACCTTCAGCCACGTTTGTTGACGGCAACACTGATCGTGTGCGGACCCTTGTCTTTACCATAAATGCTGAGTTCTAATTCACAGTTCTCATGCGTTTGAGAGAACGCGTGGGTCTTGTGCAACCAAATTTGACTCAAGGCGATGGATGGATCCTTCACCATGCCAATGAACGTGCACATTCAGCATTGATTGTTCGTCAGTCTCTGTCAAAATTCAATCGCCATCCTTGATCATCCTCCTTATTCGGCATGTCTCGCCCCCTGCGACTTTTTCCTATTCCCAAAATGCAAAAATGCGTTGAGGGGACATCACTGGGAAGGTGTATAAGGAGAACGGTAACTACGGCCGTATGAAATAATGGGAAGGGTTAACCTCAGCCTTACTCTTATAAATGGGCAAAGGATAGGTAAGGGGAGTAAGAAAAGATATAAATTAGCAGAAAATAATAAATATAATAAAATATACTAGATCCCGCAAACGGTCAAAACAACCGTGTGTCTGGTGATTAAATTACAAGTTATTCTAATAGACGAAAAATAATCACGCACTCTCTAGTTTGGATGTACTTTGCAGTATTGATCCTTGCTAGTCTCAAGGACTCACACTCAATCAGGACTTACGAGAGATTTCTCTCTACGCCAGCGGTCCGACAGTCACACGAAATAAAATTAAAAATATACTTCCTAATCACGCACACTCTAGCTTGGATGTACTATGCAGCATTGATCCTTACTAGTCACAAGCACTCAACCCATTCAGGACTTACGAGATGTTTCCCTCTACGCCAGTGGTCCGACAGTGATTCACTTGCTGGAGTATGTGAAGACGCCTTAACCCTTGCAAATCTCACTCACTGACTCAGAGGTCTACCGTGGAATTTCTTCCGCCGTTAGTACTGTGACTCGCACTTGTGGAAAAGGTAGGGGGAGTGCCCAGAAACGGACACCGTGTTTCGAATGCAAAGCAGTCCTCCTCAGAGAAGGAAGTCCTGATTGAGTGTGAGTGCTTGCGACAAGTAAGGATCAATGCTGCATAGTACATCCAAGCTATGTAGAGAGTGCGTGATTATTTTTCATTTATTAGAATAACTTGTAATATAATCACCAGACACACAGTTGTTTTTACCGTTTGCGGGATATTTTTAATTAATTTATTTTTACTATCTTTTATAATATTTATTTTATTATTTTCTGATAATTATATTTTTTCTAATTCCCCTTACTCATCCTTTGCCCATTTATAAGAGTACGGCTGGAGTTTACCCTTCCCATTATCACTGGGAAGATATAAATACAATAACGCAAGTACGACGAGAAAACTAAAAAGCCTAAGACTGCTAACCCAAGGGTGCTTTAAATAGTGGAAAAGAAGATTGTATAAGTGCATAGCAACGACTGGAGAGCACTTTGAAGGGGACAAAATCGATGTTGACTAAATTTTGCAAAATAAAGTTTTTATGGCCAGTGCCACTTCCGTATTTATTGGACAGGCCTCGTATCATAAACTTAGAAAACCTTTAGCTACTCATAATTTATTTATGAGGGGTGATAAAAGCATCATTGAAAACACCAAACTAGAACATAATTACGATTTCCAAGAGAAAATGACCTTAGTCGTCACTGAACGGTGAATTACAACGGCCAGCATTCTCATGCACATTGTTTTTAAAACTAAAATATTTGAGGTGTTTCACGACGGAAAATTGAAATTCGTGATTTTAGTAAAAACTTTTTGCGGATAGTCATAAATGTCTACTATCACTACAGTTTTTTGAAGCACGGGTGTCTACGTTATCGTAGAACCTTCCTCACTTCTTGATATAAATAATTTTTAACAAAAAATACTGAAATTCAAGCATAGTAAGGTATTTATCACGGATTTTAATTCTTTTGGAATATCAAGCAAGGATAATAATAATTATAATGGGGTCAAATATATTGCAAAATCGGAATACTCTGTAATTAATATCTATGCACTATTCTAAGATATTCAAAGATATAAAAATTCTATCATTGATATGATTTTATTAACAACAGTTATTTTACTTTAAAATATTCTTCATAAATAGATATTTTCATGGTTTCCCTACATTTTTTTAAAAATCTCAATTAAGTTTTTTACTCCCCGTTCCTAGGAAACTACAAACAGAAAATTTAAAAGCTTATTTTTCTATAACCAATCGAGTAAAAATATTGGATTAAAATAAATTAATGAACACAGTTTAGTATAATTACTCTATTTTGATCTATTACATTGTCTTTCAGCCTTATCCATTGTTTCGTTAGTTAAAATGCATCCAAAAAGAAAACAATCACTTTTAAGGATAAATTTACTTAATGCAAGACTATAATTTTTTAACTTTTTAATGCCTTCCGTATATATTCTTCGTATCAGTTCCTTGGTATATATCCCTTTAAGTGAATGGTAATGTTCGACTTCGAGATAATCAGGTTATTGGATATTTAAGGAGACGAAGTTTTTCTACGCCTTAAAAATGTCGACATTTAAAAAATCGTGAAGGACAACTCTCATTGAAAAAGCATGAATATCCAGTAATTAACATAATGCTTAAAAATTAAGGTCACTTTATACAATGCTCATTTAATTAAAACATAAAAAATATAATCAGCGCCGAAAAACTCGAAAAAATCAGTACTTGATTTCATCTAACTTAACATTTTTCCTTGCTAGACCAATTCGGGCAATTGATGAAACCAGAAGTTTATTTCCCCTTTTCCTTCTTCTCTTCATTGGTTCCTACAACCATCTAACAGTTTTTCACCTTCGAGACTTGTCCACTTGTACGAAACGTTCTTTGTGTAGAAGTTCTCCCGAAGATGGTTCATGGCAAATATTTCCGTGGAAACCACTTGGCCTATATCAGTAAGATTATTTGTGAGGATTTGGCTAGTTGGGATTAATTCCACAGAAACCATTATTTCAGCCTGGGCCTGTTAAATTTACCTTTAGTAAGTCCTATAAACCTAGGCAAGTTACTCCTTACCTCAAATTTGAGTGTGCTTGCTACTTAATAGTGAGGCCGAATAGGAATTAATATTCCCGTCAAAAGCCACAAGAACGCGTTTAGATCGAGTTCATGTTTGCGTGAGTATTGCACGTGTGAGTGCTTCTTTCGGGTGCTTATTCCAGGCAGGAGATTAAACTTCCGCATAGGTCCACGTAAGCATTCTTCCCAATGGACTACAACCATAACGTAGGGGAAGGGCTAGTGCGTTCTGAGACCCCTAGAGACCAGGAGCAATCATTGCTCGCGGGAGCTATGATCGCTCCTGGTACATACTATATATTTTTTCCCCTGCATCCTGGTACTCTGATACTTTAATTTCGTCCAGCGCAATGTTTTCACATTTCATTTCTTTAACTGTCTTTCTTGTTTTATCCTTATGAATCTGAAATTAACTATCAATTATAAATTATTAATTATTCTACATCCGCCTACAAAAAACTGCGAATTAATCACACCATTCCTTAGTCTGCCTCTAAACATGATAGAGTCCACCGGGAGACTTCGAATCCCATAACATACTTTCCGCATTTCTACGCCTGTTGCGGTGCTTAAACGAAGTGCTAGTTATGAGTAAACACTGTCTCCTGCAGAACTATCGCTTTCTCCCCGCGGTCAATCCTTGCTCTGAAACCGTAGTCCTATATCACAACCATCTCTTCCGTTGCCTACCGTCGCGTTCCAATGCCCCATCACTATCAAATGTTTCCCTTCTGGAACACCTGAAACTATGCCATCTAACTGATAGTAGTATATAGCCTGTAGACTTCATTCTCCTTATGACTGCTTGATGTCATGTACGAGCATGCCGCCAAGTAATCAGTTCGTGTACCTTCTTTTCAGCTTTTACAAAAACTGAAAATATTTTATCAGCCACTTTCTCTATATTTATTACACTTCTTCTTTTTACTCAATATTACTGCCACCCCAAGCTGATCTCTATGTGCTATAAGTAATTTATATACTTTCTATTATTATTTTTTGGGGTAAATATCGTAATTGAGGCGGTTTCCTGTTGCCTTCCTATTTAGTATTTCTAATATCATACAATAACTAAGATTTAAGATAACCACAGTAATCAACCCAATCAACCAAAGGTGGGAACAGAGTAAAAATAATCCCAATAGAATATGAAACTCACTGATTCACAATCTCTGTCCATCATCCGACCTCAAGTACTATGCTTCCACGCCGTTAAAAACCATGCTCCATATCGAAGTTTTAACGATGATTCATTTTTTTATTTTCCTTTAGCATCCTCGTAATATACACGTATGTCCTCCTCCTTCAGAAGGCTTCTTTCTCTAACGCTCTACTTTACCTAACCGTAATAATTTGGTCTTTTTGGTCTAGAAAACTTCCCAGATAGTTGCACCAGCTCAAATTTACGAACTCCTATATGAATTTTTAACTTATATTTTTGATTCCTCGAAAACAATGTAAATTTTGTTTTTTTTTTACTAAATCTCATCCCAAACCTGTAGCTCTGACTTTCCGATGCGCTTGAAAATGCTATACAACCCCTTGATTGACGCAAAACTATACTTCGCCGTATGGCATAAACTGATGTCAAAATTTCAAATGGTAAACATTTTTCAAATACACATTATTTTATAAATGTGTGCATAAAGTGTATGTTTAGAAAAATTCCTTCGGTAATTATTGAATTTTAGATTTCCTCCTTCCTTTGAAGTGCTAACCAAGAAAAGTTTTAAAAAGTAAATTGGGATTTATTTAAGTGTTACCTGCAGAGTTCATATATTTTCCATGAAAATTCATGAATCTTATTTCATTTGTGAATGGTATATTTTCATATAAGAATACATTCATTCACCAATTATTTTGTTTTCCACATATTTACCACGTTATCTTTAATAACCTTTTTTAACACCATGGAAATAGTAAATTATAATTTCTCGTTTTTTGGCATAGAATTGTGGATATTATTCTGCCATCAGGTTACAAAACAGAGACCCACTACCAATGTAACTAAAACATAACCATGCTGAGAATATTTAAGAATGGAATTACCACAAATTTTATCGAATTTCAAACTGAGTTTCACCAGTGTTCTTTTGAATAAGAATCATTTTGTTCATTCCTGGCATTTGATATTCGAGCAGTATCATGTCTTTCGTACACATTTGAATTTACCCTTTAATTTGGTTTGATTCTTACTCCTAGAATCATATACGCTTATATTTTATAATAAAAAATGATTTCGTTATTTTATAGTTATTTTTGCTTTCATTTAGATTTTCTCAAGTGGTTTTTTGGTATCTCTCCATTAAAAACTGTTCCATTGTCTCAAGGTAAATATTCACTCGACTTTCACAATTTAAATATTTACTCTCCTATGTGTGCAGAATATCAGCAGGATTTTCACACCAGGTACTCGTTTGTGAGTGCTTTACAAGTCTTTGGGACTAGATTATCAAATACAATTTTACAAGGTCTGATTCATATTATTTCAAGTTATAGTAGATAATGTTTGTCTGTCGCATTCACCTATATTCCAATAATAGTCATCTATGCTAACGTTAATTCTATCGCATAACGTTTTTGTCGATGGGATACGTAAAAGTGAGCACTCAATTTTGCCCGAGTAAATTCGGTTACCTCTCTCCATGTGCACCTGCTTGTAATTAATTAATCTCTAATATTAATTTGCCTTTCAGACCCCATGTATGACGCATTTAACAGTATGGGTAACAACTCTTAAGTCAATTCACAAAAACATTTAGCAACTTTGAGAGTTTGTGTTTTACTCTGAGCGGATAGTGATTATCTTTTCAATTACCGCGAGGCAAAGTTTCTATTACTTTTCGATGGCCTCGGCAAGTTGAAACTTCATTGAATAAAAATATTGATACTTCCCGCTTTCAACAGCACAAATACGAGTAATACCACTAGACGTCTTACAAATTTTAAATCCAAGCAGATGGCCAAATTATTGTCCGGTGTTTTAGTCTGAGTGAAACGAACTGACTATATTTCCTTAAGGAACATTGATGTTATTTCAGTTAATTCGGTGATTTTCCATTAATTGGCAACGGGATCGCATTATAAGCGATTCTCTTTGGGCAGGCCTTTTCTGATCGAGGGGATGGATGTATATTCTCATCTCATCCTACACACACTCATCCCCCGTCTACCCACTAGCCCAACGCCCAGATTCCCCTCCCCTATCTAGCCGCCACCTACCTCGCCCTTACCCCGCCCCTCCCCTTGCTGTCCAAGCACGCCCGTATGTGCTTTGGACTTAATTAATCCGCGATTGAATGGAAACAGGCGCCATTGATTTCCAACCCCAGCAATCGTCCACTCCCCCCCGATTCGTCCCACTCCGCACCCATCCCCCAGAGCCTTCCTCTCCCCACTTCTCCCACGGACTAGAGCCTCCGGTTTCCCTATTCACGCTATCTCCACACGGCCTGCTTCCTTCTCTTCAATCCCTAAATGCCCGACGCTCGACCCCTTCCTTGATTTCTGCCCTCCTCCGCTTCTCTTATCTCGATTCTCTTTCCTCCGGCATCGACGTCTCTCACTCTCTTCCTCGTCCACACCCTAAAAGGGAATGATTCTACTTCCTAAATTACGGCGTGGTTCGTCACGCTGGTTAATTTGGAGGCCCATCAAGATATTGCAACAATAGCAGTGGTACATTCATTTTGAAGGTAATTCGACTGACGTGATAGAAGAAATAATATTTCACAGTTCTATACAACGTTCATGCCCGAGGCAATATTAAAACCTAAAACCCTGGGTTTCCTTGACTAATCCTTTTCCCGATGGACTTATCCTACCTTATCGCTCCAAACCCTAGCCTCCTTGATAATTTTCCACATGTTCGTTCTCTCCTCGTCATTTTCCCCAGCATCCAGGCAATCTCAGCTTTTGAATATCATCTTTTTATCTTCCAGTAACCTCTTCCAAGGCCTTCTCCTACTTTCAACCTAAGATGCTTGTCAATGCAGATTTTCGTTGTAATTGTCTTGACCTTCTAATTACCAATGGAATCCGCATTAAGTGAATCTCATGGCCAAACCTTAAATGGGTATTAATTTCTTCAGGGTTTTCCCAAAGTCCGCTGCGAAGCTTTAAATCAAGGAGAGAATTTTGAAACCACGACCAATCATTTACTTACGTTGCCACACCGAAGCTCACCATACTACCACACGATGCGTTGTTCTTTCTCCCTTTGCCCCCATCATTCCCTCGTCCCATCTTTCCGCACTCCTTAATCAATCAAACGTGGTGCTCTCTTCCTACAATCTACATTCTTAAATGTAAACCCTTGGGACGAGGGTAGAGGGAGGCAAGTGCATTAACGGGGGCCAAGTCACCGCCTGTCGTTGCCGCCCCAACCTGAATAATCTTTCGAGTCAGCCGCTCGAGACGAAAAGTGAACAGCCACGCTGTGTCGGTTCGCCTGAGTGATTGAAAGGCCACGTGTCTCTGGGCGAAAAGAATATTGATAAGTCACACGTCCTCGGGGTCGGATAAGACTCGTCAGGCCAATATGTGTTGATTATATTCCATTTGCACAGAGTCGTGTTGACTGTTGGGGAAGTGTAATTTTCCCGACCATGTATTAATGTTCTTTCTCGTGTGGATGACTTGTGTACAAAACTACGCCTCCAGTTTTATTAAATCAAGTACTTTAATGTATTGAACAAATGCAACAACCGAACTTAGCGTTTAACTAAAAAAGCGTTATCGAATTATTTTTAAGTAATTATGTCTAATTATTTAAATGAAACAGCATCCTCCTCCGTTTCCAACCTAGATATACAAAAACTATTAGGTATTCGTCCAACTTTCCACTCTGGGATTCTGGGCAGGAAGGTTTATCCACTTTTAACATAGGATTTTCCCAGCTTGGAGGTTTGAAAACTAGTGGAGGATGAAGGGGAAGGCGGGTATTACTTAAAATATGACGTTGACGGTGAGCTTCGAGTAGCGATCGATCATTTGGTGACCTCATGCCCCCCATGAATCGGTCAACCGACTGGAAGTCAAAGCATACGTGCCAAGTATAATGATAAACATTTCGCCAGTGGAGGCAATTAGGCAAGTGGAAATCCGGTGAAATGCAAGCAACTCTACCACAGCACGTTGGTGACAAAAATAAACGATTCTCAAAACGCACATAAAAGCTCTAATACAGCTTGTCAACGGAGCCTCGCGGCAATAACTGTTCAAGAGGCTAAAATGTTTTTGACGGTACGAGTAGGGATGATACTCCACCTTTTGCAAAAAGCACCGTCTAATCCGGTTGCCAATCCGCAGGGAATGCAACGAAGGTGATGTAGTAGGAAAGGTAGGCGGTAAGCATTTTGAATCATTCAATCCTTCGTTGGTATAGAGCTCATCGTCCAGATAACCACCAACCATGGCGCTTGGAGCAAGTCAAATGATTACCTGACCAGCAGAGAGCAGGACAACAACGTAACCTTCATTCGGGGAAAATATTTCCTCCCTACAATCAATGCTGCATTCTTCGACCACGGGTTCTCTTACTACTGGCTCGGAATCCCGGACGTGATCATTCAGGGAGCAGTGAAAATACTTGGCAATAAGACTCTTTTTACCTGTTCTGACTACCATGGAAATGAAACGCTGCAAATTGTAACGAAAAAAATGGGAACGTCGGGCGCTTTATCATATCGGTGATGGAAAAAATCAAAACCCACACACTAAATGTGGGTTCGATCCATCAAAATCCGAGTCGCATAAAAAATATGTACGGCCAATCTCTTTGCCGTTCATATTTCGTCCACTCCGCCTCACGCTTCCATCAAAATACCCGCGGGCGCCGGCGGACTTTGGAGTGCTTGGACGATGCATTACTAACCGCCCGCCGGGAGAGGACGCGGCTGCCTGTAATTGAAAACTTCTACTGGGTTACCCTCGGGTACTTACTACATTGAAATGGAATAATCCACTTATGGATTAGGTAAAAGTAACCAATTACGCAAAAATAAGTGTCAAAGATAATATGATATACTCAATCAGAGTTACAAACATTATCGAACACGAAGAGTGTGCATAATTAAAGTTTCCATTTATTTACTCTTTGCCTGCTGAATATCTTTAACTACATCAAAAACACTGCTAATAAAATAATTTTGCACTTAAGGACTACATAAACTGAAAATATTTTCTGAAAGGATATACTTTTAAACTCTAAACACAGTATGGACGAAGTGATTATGGAAATGAAATAATCACTATGCTCGTAAACGTGCAGATATATCATCATAAGTATATATTTATTTTATTATAAGAAAATATAAAACCTTATAATGAAACTTTCGACGCATTTCTCATGCAAATTGATTGTTAGATTTTATACGCAACATTCAAATACACTTATTCGGACTGAACTCGTCATTGGGGTGAAAAACAGAACTTGTAATCAATAACCATTAGATCCAATTTTTCGGGCTTCATGCGTATACTTTGGTTAATGCGGGAGAACCATAAGCTAATCCAATTAAGACGGAAAATATTTCCCATTATGGAACGTGGTCACATATAATAAGAACAATCTATCTTTCTCAGGGCATCGACGATAAATGAGATTTGATGAATAATTATCCGGTTGTTCTCACTCATTAAATTATGCCAGACAATGTTCTTCTTCCATCATAAATGCATTATAGTTATTTACCTATATTTGATAAACGCTAATTGATGATTTATTTATAAATATCCCCGAGTAAGGACTTATTACTAATTATTTATAAAATGATTACATTATAGTATCTCATTCACAGGATCTTGTTGAAACGCGTGGATAGCAATTTTCAAACACATCACTTAGAAAATAGAACACGGAGTTTGCTAAAATATACAACATAGAAGAAATAATTACGAAAATGACGTATGGAAAGAGTAAAGTGTACAGAAAGGGATATACATAGAAGGTGGACCTAGACGTAGAATATGGCATACAGAAAGAAACTATAGCGTAGATGAGAACAGGTTAGGTCCAGACTTACTCGATAGCTAGATAGGGTATTAAGGACATTGAAATCAAATAAGACAGTGGGAGAAGACAAAATTCCCGCGGAACTTCTTAAAGGTTTAGGAAAATATGGGATGAAGAATTTTTATGGACTAATTCGTAGCAATTATGAAAGAGGAATTTTCCCGGAAGATTTCGTCAAATCAGTGTTAATTCATGCTTCAATAAAGGGAACGGCAGCCATATATGAGGACTACAGAACAAAATATTTCATTTAACACTCAGGTGGAGTGGTTAGCAAGATCATCAATGAGAGGAGAAAAATCAGAGAAAATTATTACTTAGGGCATGATGAATTTGGGATCAGGAAGGCAAGAGGCACGCGTGACACCATAGCAGTACTGAGACCAGTGGTAGAGAGGAATATAGGATACAATCAGGATGTAACGGTCTGTTTCGCAGATTTTGAGAAGGCGTGTTATACCGTGAATTAGGTAAAATTAATATATTGCAGAAAATAGAAGTAGACTAGAGGGATATGCGACTTATCCGCAACCCGTATATGTCTCAGACGACGAAGCTGCGAGTAGGAGATGAAGTGTGTGGATGGGAAGTGTCAGGAAAAGGAGTAAGAAGAGGGCTCCTCGCGCCCGGCTGCATAACCTGTGCTTTCAGCGCAAAAAAATATTACAGAGGCACGAGAAGAACTGGAAATTTGTGGATAATCAAGCTTTAGTTGGCTAGTCGGTCAAGAGGTTACCAGCTTTGCTGAGTGATTGGAAAGTTAGTGCGACAAGTATGGGATGAGGATAAATATAAACAAAAAATGTTATGCGGTTTTTGAGAAAGAGAAAGCCTTAGTCAAATGTTAGAATATTAGGGTAAAAACTAGAGCAAGTGGAACAGTTCACGTATCTCGCTGGTTATTTGGACCAATATGGTCAAAGCAGTAGCGAGATAATGACAAAAATTGCGTAAGGCAAAGTAGCTTCCACAAGGGGGAGGGAATTGATAACATTGGAGACTTTGAGTAAGGGTGTTGAAAAAAGACTCGTCAAAACTTTGATATGGAGCGTAGTTTTGTTCATTTATGAAAACATAGTCATTGAAGCAGGACGACAAGCGTGGATGGGCTTTTGAAATGTGGTAACGGAGAAGGATGAAACAGGTGAAATGAACAGAAAAACAAATGAGGAAGTGCTAGTTATGGTGAGGAAGGGAGGGGTATTATTATTGGGAGAAACACAATGGAGGCAGGAAAGATGGACGAAGAACATTTTTGAACGGCAATGAGATGTTGAAGACTGTGATTGAGGGTAGAATATTAAGCAAACGAGGAAGGTGTAGGAATAGTATAGGGATTTTAGATGGAATAAAGACAGGAAATAAGTATGCAAAATTGAAGAATGGCTTATGGTAAGCTCCTCTTCAATAGGTTAGATTTTGTTTTTTTTAATAAAGGCAAGGGAAATATCGCTGTACCCTTTGGAAGCTTTGGTCCTTCTAAAAACCGACTAATAGCTAAAGACTAATAACAACCATTAATGGATCGCAATTTAAAGTTAAGGAAAGGTACCCAATGTCTGTCTGTTAAGCGTCCGTCAATTAAAAATTAATTCCCATAGCCTAATCACATTGCTTATTTCCCTTCTCAGAATTAAGGCTAATTATTACGATATACTTATCAACATTAATGGAAATGTGTAACGCAAATGATTATTAATTTGTTTTTACATCCGACGACTTGTGACTACAAGGAATATTTGTAAAGATTATAGGAAGGTATTAACTCAAGATTACAATAACTAATTAACGATTAACACAGAAATCACAAAAAAAATTTAATGAAGTTTTTTGACCAGATGTTTCATCGAATACTAAATTAAATGCATGCGGAAGGTTTTCCTTGAAATATTTTCCGATTTATGCACGGTATGGCCAGTTATTCTCTGTCAAATAAAGACCAGGAGTAATAAAGAAATTAAAGCGGACTTTATATATTTATTTTTGATAAAAGGCTGAATATTTTGCATACGAGTTCTCAATAACCGAGATTCCAACGCACAAATTGAAAGTCCTCAGTTTTGAGTCCCGGTTGGTTTTCAAAAAGTGTCAGTAAAATTTTCATTAGAGGAAAAAATACAGTTGCATGAGAAAAAAGAATGTCTCAACGCTCTGTGGTGCAACAAAATCTAAAAAATATTGTGAGCCCCGATGGTACACGTAGTTTGAAAATTACTCTTTTATCCACAGCTATATAATGTTGAAACAACATAATGGAAAACCAAAGGTCAAACGTGTCTCCGTCACGGTTCTGATTTCATGATTTCCTACGAGTTGCAACTAGTGCATCGCACTCCTTTGTTCACGAAAATAATACAATCACTAAAAAAACGTAAAAAGAATTACTTTATTGTAGCCATTAATTTCTACGATAAAATCATAATAACATAAATGTTTGCTTGGATTACAGGACGTGCTAGATGTATCGTTTGTTCAATCGAAATAAGAAAGAAGATACGTTTACTACAAGTCCAAAGAGTGAAGCTGTTTCTATCCAATGTATCTAAAGTACCTGCGCTTTGAAATTTCTAATTTCCCAAACGTTTAAATAATAATCAATGCATAGTCTCTTGCATTTATTTTTGTGCTTCCAATTATTTTTTCAAGGTCACCATTAATGATTCTAATTTTCAAAATTATTAGAATTTGAAATGTTTGTTAGAAAAATACATCGGACATATTCATTGATAAAGTAAAAATAATGATTTATAAATAATGTTTTTATTATGATGGAAAGTTGAGGTTACGAACCTTAAGTAGAAGGGATTAGCCCATCGTTCAACTTCGTCGGCAAGTCAAAATAAGTACTTTTATAGCTTAAATGAATATTTACCAATTAGAAAATTGTGATACGATGATTTAGTACCATATGATACCTCAAGTACTTCAAAAATTGTGGCTTCAAGGGTATACCAAACGATTCCGTATTTCAAAAATGTTATCTATGCTTTACTACTTTGACTACAATATATGCGGCTTGTACATAAAATCCCATTCTGTGGGTAAATAAATATAACAACCGAAGTCAAATTGGCCGCGGTGGTAATAGACGACGTGAATTCTCACTCTGAAGCCAATTGTTCAGTCCACACATAAGGTACAAGAATGTATGTACTTGAATGACTGTGATTAGAAAAATATAACTTCATCTACATCATACCCGTGTAACCGCCTCAAGGGCGTTTTAGCACACCACACGTAAAACAGAATGTAACCACATGTAAATAAAACAAAAGAATGCCAATTCACACCCACACGGACGAATATTCATGCAAAGGTTTCAGAAAAATATTACAATATTTAAATTAATACATCAACACCAACTATGAAAATTTTTAAACTATGAACCTTTTGTTTGAAATGGGCTAGGATTTTCCCATCTCTCCTTCACCGTCACCTTAAACCTTCATCAATTACACCGTTTGCAGATGTGACGCTCTTTACACCCATTCCATATCCTCGTATTAGTGGCTCAATGCGGTCTCGAGTGCATTTAGATGCCTACGTCAACTTTCCCTTCTATAAGGATTTCAAATGTATATTAATTATGAAATTAAACATTCTCCGATGTAATGCCTGTAAGCCAACTCTTGTACAAGTGAACAAGTGAGTTTCAGAAAGACCGGACAGCAATAAAGAGAAATGTAAGACGCGGATGAAAATAGAGCACCTAAATGAAGGCTGACCTGGTTATATCCCGGCGTATCAGATTAATGAAGTTTTCTCGGGTCTTTCACCTGTTCTCTATTGGCCGACATTTCGAAGCTTGACTCGAGCATCGAAACGTCGGCCAACATGGAACCCCTAATCCGGTGGAAGATCCGAGAAAACTTCATTAACACCAAATAAATGTTGGGGAAAAAACTCACCACACACACCTTAGATTAAAACTGGCGAGAGAAAATGAATCAGGAATATAGGAGGATGTATTGATATGTAAAACTTTAATTTGCACTTTTAGATTAGCAACAGATTATATTTTCATGAACGTGAGGTGTGACATTAGGAAGCTATAAAAAACCATACAGACAAGGGTGCCTGAAGTTGAAAGGAGAAAATATATTAACCTAAGAATCGATGACGATGAATCATTATAAAAGAAAGAAATGTGTTAAGTGATTCAAAGAAATAAAAACTGGGGTAATTTAAAAATAGAAACTTAATATAACAAGACAAAAGATACGAGATCTTTCTAATGAACACGAGAACTGAGGCCATAAAAACTTTATTTTGCAAAATTTAGCCTACATTGATTATGTCACCTTTAAAGTACTCTCCAGTAGTTGCTATGAACTTGTTCAATCTACTTTTCCACTGTATAAAGCACCCTTTGAAGTCCTCGGAATATGGCTTTTTGGGTTTCCCATCGTTTCTTGCTTTATTGCGAGTAATTCCACATCTTCCCGGGTCACAGTTTTGAATTTTGGGATTAGAATAATGTCGCAGGGGGCAAGATATGGCAAATAAGGAGGATGATCTAAGGTGGTGAATCAATTTTTTGCCAGAAACTGGCGAACACTCAATGCTGAATGTGAAGGCGTATGGCCATGGTGAAGGATCCATACATCGCATTGAGTAAAATTTGGTCGCATATGACGCACGCGATCTCTCAAACTCTAGGGAACTTTAAGGTATAACTCAGCATTTACTGATAGTCCTTCAGGAAGTATTTCATGCTGAACAACACCTTCGACATTGAAGAAATCAGGAGCATGATGTCGATTTTCAAATGAATTTTTCTTGATGTTTGGGTATGATTTAATTCTCTTGAAAACGGATGTTTTCTTCCGAGTATTATCACCGTAAACAGCTGTCAACATTTCAGTAATTTCTTGATAACTTTTACCGCATTTCATCAAAAACTTGATGTTGGTTCGTTGCTCCGTGATTTCTTCAATTTCCATTTTCGACAAACAGTAAAAACAAGGGCAACAGAAACTAACAAAAGTAGCACCGCTCGACGATCCGCCAAGCACAGAGGGCTGGCTCATTGGATCTCGGGAAACTAGCGCCTTTAGAGGATGCTGCAATAGTCAGTGTCATGACCACCAGAGTGCACCAGTTCGCGTACTTATTGGACATAACTCGTATACTTTGAGAAGACTGCTATACGAGTAGAATTTTGATGACATGGATTTCTCAACAACACGAAAGACGAAGTAAGAATACTGGAAATTTATTAATTACTGCGTATAACCCTGGGAACTTAAGTGCTCAGTGACAGAGTAACATTTGCCAAATATTAGATGATTTTAGTTAAACAACAGAGGCAATGTACCAAATACAAATTCAGCTGGCACAAAACACAAGACGGAGAGACAATTGCAGAAAAGAAGGAAAGATTGAACTGTACACCGATTGATCGTTTCCACTTATGCGACTCTCAATCAAAGTAAAATTAATTAAGTAAAACGAATTCGAGCAAATTAAAAATACACATTCCCTTCAAGCGTCATGATAGTCCAGTGAGTAGGTTGGGGGATACTGAACGGCTCGCTTTGATCCTGAACAACCTCATCTCAGCTTCACCAGAGCTGTGTGATTTTTCGAAGAGAGAAAGATACTGGTACTACCGTACCTTACTACTCACATTCCGTGACGAACAATTCACATACCACTTCCGTAGTATGAATTTTGCAAGTTAAGTGCTCTGCGAGGAGAAAGGTCTACGCTCAGCAATCAAACTAACCTAGGGATTGATAACTGTATTTTTGTTTGTCCTCTTCATAGATTTCCATATTTTTTATGGCTGAAATCCTAATCTTCTCTGCCTTCCGTATGAGGTTGTTTTTTAAGTACGTTAATACACTTTTATGTTGACCCTGTCAATTTTTCTAGTGAACAATTTCAATTGATGATTACCTTTCAAGCCGTCTGTAAAATAAAAGGTCCCGATACATGGAGTTAAATAATTATTATTAGTGGAAACTTTAATTTCGGAAGAAATACACGAAATATTTTCACCATGAAGCATCACTTGACTATGCCCTTAGATTCGTTAAAAGTAATAGTGGAATGAACTAGGAACAGGCTTGCTTTGTGAGCCAAAAGTGAGTCAAATAAGCATCAGTTTCGTGGAAAATTAATTCTTCAATACGCTAATTACTATTGTAAAGTCCAAAGGAAAATAAGCATAATAATACATTTTTATTTGATTATAAAATGTAAAAACATTTTTGAGAATTTGATCTCTCTGCGAGGCCACAATATTTCAATCAGAGAACAAGTACTGAGTTTGAATTATCTTAAATGATTTCATTTTTAATTGAATAATTTCTCGGCCCATTATGCATATAATTCAAAGCAAATAGTAATGTCTTTAAATAAACTAATGGCTAATAGTTTCCAAAAAGTTTCATCCGTGCATTTGACTGTTTTATCACTGAGTGTGTGAATGCGTAGATTCTGATTAAATTTACTCTGATATCTTCCTAACCTTAGGGATATTTTAACGAATGAGGAAGTGTGAAACGCTTATCTTTATAAGGATGTGAGACACCAGGCACCGAGAAATATGAAAGATATGAGAAAAGACAATTTTAAAACATATTTAGGTGGTTCCTACCACAGACGAAGTGTGAGAAGAGTAATTCAGGGACGGAGTGGCAAACAAAATAGCCTGGGGAATTCATTTGAGAACAGCATATGTCTAAACTAGATTATACAGATACGCGTCAGGTATTTCGGCCCTTCGTAAGATGGCCCGTTGGGAAAATCTCGCCACCCCACCGTATCAGCAAACCCTTGGGAGCGACAGCAGATCGAGAGATACTAGTATGTGGGATGGATAGTATGTGGGATAAGGTTGTCAATATGACTCATCAGATTGTTAACCACTAACTGTTTCAAGGT
This sequence comes from Hetaerina titia, assembly GCA_037158775.1. NCBI lineage: Eukaryota > Metazoa > Arthropoda > Insecta > Odonata > Calopterygidae > Hetaerina > Hetaerina titia. Next base: position 37,011,733 of record CM073769.1, on the reverse strand, counting down.
TCCACGTCAATTATTTATCATTTTATTGAGCAAAAGAAAATGGATCAATGGGGGAAAGAAAATTTTTTACTTGTTAATCAAATTGGAGAAATTTTGGAAATAATTTCGTCGAAACTGAGATTTGTACTCTGACGTCTTTCATTTCAAAGACATCAAACGTGGGCATTAATTATTGTCATAAGCAGTTTGGGGTCTAAGTATATTTTAAGTTCAAGTGCCATAGTCCATCAAAAATCTAAACCCTTTTCCCGTAGTATATTGCCAATAAAATTTATGTATAATAAATATTTATTATAAATATAATATATATTAATATTATATAATAGTATATATTTATGCCTTTTCTTTACCTATCATTCCATTTATTATTAATTAATCATTGATTTCATTATGTTATTTTGTTTGAATAAATATATTTATTTATTGGATTACTGGGTTATTATCATTTAAGCAAAATTTGGTAATGCTTATAATGGAACTACAAACTTTTATGATCATTAATCCATTTCTTCCAATGAATGTACATAAGAGTGCATTATTTCCTACACCTGAATCTATTCATATTTTTTAGATTTCGAACATATATTATCATTTAACATTATCATTTAATTGATATATTTATTGAAAAAATATATTGATCCAACTTGAGTCGCGTAGAGCGCTTTGGGTTTCATACTTATTCTATAATTGACAATTATAATGCAACCATTTCAGAGAGTAAAAATCATTCGCCTTGACAAGGATTCGAACCGGATCGGATCCCTCGATACCGTACATACAATGTCACAGGCATTCGTAGTCGTGCGCGACGCGCCACAGTCCACGATGTTAATAAAGCCAATTTCAAACACTTAGGCTGTTCATACCTTAGACAAATTTCAAGACTTTTACTCTCTGAAATGGTTGCATTATAATGCACACATAGCGGGTGACTCCGTTTAAGTTACTGTTACAGGTTCTTGAAATTGACAATTACCTTCTAGCCAAATGTTTATAGATGTATTTTATTTAAAATTAATTTATTTTTCACATTTTCTGTATTTTTTTGGCATTTAATCATTTCCCTACATTATTCTTTATTCGTTTTCATCAAGTAACTTGTTTATTTAGTCTCATTCTCCTAAGATTTATACTGCCGCATGGTTTTAGAGTTGATTAATTTCAATTGCTTCATAGCCAGTCATTTCCTTCAAAACAACGGCTTGATTTGGCTATTTATCAAAATTCGTTTGGTAAACAAGTTTGCAGAGTAATGTGAGTCTCCTATCTTTAAAAAATATTCAAATGTTTATTTCCCTCGTATAATTATATTTGATATCAAACAAACTTTTTCTTTTTATTGCCAACGTTTTGTCACCAAGTAATGCTTATTTTGTCCTGTATCTCAAAAAATTATTTAGAATTGTTTTCTTTTATATTTTATATTGACAACCATTATTGATCCAAAATTTGGTTTTAGTACATCGGTTTGGTTTCTTTTTTCATAATTATATCGGCTTTTTTTAATTTTCACCAGTTACTATGAATTATTGCCTTCTTTCCCTAAACCTAAATGTTACTCATTGTTTAATTTTAGCACACATCGGACGAGCGTGCCCGAGTATAATACATTATACTTGAAGATTAAAATGTAATAATCGATTCACATACGACAATTGTTGATGCTTTGTCTGCACAAATGCTTGCACATGTTCTATTCAATTTACGAACAAATATTGTATTACCGCATACATAGCCGATTCCTAGCACACCTGGACACACTCTTGCGGCGGCTAGTGGGATATTGTATATATGCAAAATCCCTGAAAGATTTAGCCCGTTATCTTCGTTTGTTTATATTATGGATTTTTAAAAGCTTTCCTTCAATGTTAGTCCAATGACAACAAGGAAAATTAATAATTTCTTGCATCAAACCAGGGACATTTGGAAAAGAGACCAAAATTTTGGAAATTTGGAACCTTTTAAGGGCATTTCATAGGGGGCCTTTGTTAATTTCATCCGAAGGGTCCTGGTTATTTTGGCTAGGAATTTGTAACCTAGATTATTATCATCATCGTCTCCTACCTTCAGAGGAATTCATATTAATTGATAAGCCACTGCATTCATGATACAATGTCTGCATATCAAGATTCGGACCCTTTTTGAACCCACGCGGAAACATGATGCTACATGATGAAGCATATGCTAGATTGAAGAAGCCTTAGGCACAAAATGTACCGTCACTGGTTAACGCGCTATTGTAATCCAATCCGAGATCCATGTCTGGGTTGGAATGAGGAGAGAGAGAGAGGCAGGGAATTGAGGGAGATTTGGACAGGCATACACACTTGCTGAATTCGAGTAACGTAGCGTAGTGGTGGACAAACATTCTCCGGGCAACTCGCCTTCCACTCGGCATTCCCATAACGCCCACGCCCGGCGGAGTGACGCGAGATCACTGAGGCTCATTCCGTCCTTCACTCTGCTTCGCTGCACGCACGGTCGATTAGTAGCTGCCGTATTTGGCTATGGCATGGCCCTCGAATCACTCCGCAGCCAATTAATCAGTCTTTGTCCGAGATTTAACGTTTTGGTCGGTTGTGCAGTTTCTAGTAGGCGCGAATTTCCCTGTTAAATATGCACGTATGTGTATTAATTGGACTTCTTTGAGTAAAGGCGGATGTAAACTCTTCCAATTCTTACCGAAGTCTCGTTAATTACCCCAAAAATGTACTCAATTTAAGGAGCAAAACAAGTAAAATCATTTAGCATCCCTGGAAGAGTTTATCAAGTGATTTGATTATGCATTCACTGCCGAAGCAATCACTACTGTACAAACTGATATTTTTCGAAGAGCTTCAGATACAAATATGAATTCAATATAGAGATGTGAATATTAAAACACCCTCAAAAATATTATTCTCATTCATCATTATGTGCAATAACATTAATGAGCAAGAAACAAAATTGTTGTCCATAGAAAGTGGACCGGCGCAGTTGGATATGCACCCTTTTCTTCAACAATAATGTAAATGAAGATAGCACACTTCGCTGAAAATGGTTAAATGTTAACTTATATTATTAAGCAGTAAGATTAATGTATTTACAAAGATCAAAATGGTGAATTAACATTCAGATAAGTGCTGACTCAATATCTCAGTGAGACCATACGACAAATGAATAACCACGCTAAATAGTATATATATATATATATAATCTGTTGTAAACATATTAATATGGAGTGGCACGTGATATATCAATAACTAGTCATCACGAACAGATTTGTTTGAAATCAAACCAATGATCGTTCATCACGATCGTTTGACGTGCTGTATCTAGGGATAAAGCACGTCAAACGCGCACCCATCTGGATTGACCCAAAGAATCGGGTGGGATAAAATTAATCGTCAACGCGGCGAGGCCCAAAAATAACCGTAGGCATCATTAATAAAGATTTTTGAATTAATATCACGATAAAACGAGTAGCAGCCCATCTCCTCGCCCCTCGCATCCCCACGCTCGCTGCTCACTCGCAGAAATTAATGGACCTTATTGCCACATTCATTACAAAAATCAAACATCCCCTTTCCCGCATCCCTTAGAAAAAATCCCACCCACTTTCATGCAGCGCCAAAGAACGCCTCTTTTTACGCCGCAAACCAGAAATGATTAATGATGACGGAGGGACTTGGGCGTCACAATGAAAGCCCGTATCGGTGCCCCCGACTCAAGACTCTCCCTTCCCCTCTACCCATGAGGCTTTTTCACAACGACTTAATTGAACACCAGGAAATTTAACAGTCGGTGGTAGGAGGCAGAATTTGGACAGGGAGCAAGCATGCAGAGGGGTCGGGAGGGATTGATGTCCGTGTAGATGGAAGTCGTCTTCGTGGGTGGCGAAGGTAAGATGGGGAAGGGTGGGAAACCAAGAGTTATACAAACATATAAACAATCGGATAACCCTTAAAAGAGCGTTGATAACCAGACGGAAGCTTTTCATATGCAAATCACGGAAACAAAGGCTAGAGTTCGGGAAAACAGACGGGAAGCTATCTCCATTTCAACCCGCCATCCAATCTCATTCACCAGACGCCTCCCTGCTGCTTTATCATTTTTCACCCTAGATATTGCTATTTATGAAAGACAAAATGATGAATTTTTCCATCTGGTTTACAGCAAGAACTCCTTTCATATCACATTTTTGATTTTCGATCACTTCTCTCATGCCAAGCTTTCATTTTCCTTCTTTCCGTTTCTATCAACGGACCTCTTGTGAACGAGTGACATTAAATCAATATGCCTCGCAAAAGTAGTATTTTATGCTATTTACAGAGGTAGGCGTTCGAAACCTTGCGCTTCGCCTACCTTTGAATGCTTTCGTGGGAAAAATTACCATTAATCAGGGGAAAAGTGTCAAAATGTTAGGATCATATTTGTTTATTCACGATTTGGAAAGCACGTTGTAATTTATGAATTATCGATTTCATAAATTTTGAATTATTCATAAACAAGTTATGTTGGTAGGAAAAGCTCCCAACCGAGCTGAACAATCTGTCTGGGAGTGAAACGAAAACAAAAATTCGTCTTTTTTCCCATAAAGTTCAGCACAAGTCTCATACAAATTCAAATACCCATCGCCTCTTCTTACATCGTGAAGACCTCTGCAAAATCAAGAAGGATCTATAATCACAGAATGATGATTTATCTTACCAAATAAGGTATATATTAAAGTAAGGAAGGCTGTCACATGAAGTTTTGAAGTTCATGCACCCCAAGAAAATAGTGAAGCTATAGAAAATCCGACCATTTAGATTTTCGATGGCCGTCCAACGGTATGACCCCATCTTTTACCCTTTATTATTACGTAACGTTCGATCCACTAAGCTAGCTAGCTAATATTTGAGGCGTTACTCTTACTAGTTCCTTTCGTTTTTAAAGAAGTCCTATGGTCGATGACGTATCCCACGATATGCCAAAATTCCACTATCCAGCGTATATTAACTTGCACCCTTATATCACATGCATCTACGTTCATCATATTCACTGTGATAACTCAGCCAGTATCGCTCATCGCCATCCTTTTTTTTCTCTCTCTCATTCCGACTATCGTCCACTACCCCCGACATGCGGTGGGCTGATAAAAGATACATATTTGGACTGCGGTGAAGCATAAGTAGAGGAAAACGGTGCGAGAGGGAACGAGAGTTGAATTCCTTTTTCTGATTTGAATCCAGCCACGGCGCAAAAGCCTTCATTTCAAACTCCTGGCATACTGTTACTAAGGCACATTCAAGAAGAATCTCTATTATCATTCAAGCCCGTCATGCGGCTGCCCCTATTTTTCTCTCTCTCCCTCTCTCTCATTTCCGCTTCCGAAATCCATCCCTCTGCACCCTCCATTTTGGATTCGGGAGGAATGACAGGCGACGGGCCTTAACAGTCATTGTCTTTTCGACTCTCAGACCGAGACTTCCATTCGCCCTGCCTTTTATACCCGGCCATTAACTACAGTTACGCCTACTCCTCGTGCCTCCCACTCCCTCTAAAACTTTCCCTCCTTCCGCGCACCTCTTCAACCCCTCCGGCCCCATTCCTCCGGCCGCACACATAGGTACTTCCTTCCCACGCGATCCAGAGGCCTCCTCCCCAATTTTTTCCCGACCCCCATCCTCTCTCCCAGCCGCCGATATGCTTGCCCTTTTGCCTTCCCTCAAACCTCACCCCGCCTCCGCACTCCAAAAACTACCCGGCTCGCGAAATCCCAAATTCATTATTCAAGGAAATAGACGGGTGGCGGAGAGGTTTGTGGGAATATGGTGGGTTTTTGAGGGAAGGGTGAGGGGAGATGGTAAAAGGAGTGGTGAACAAGAAGAAAAGAGCTTGACAATACTTAACGTGGTCTGAGATGGAGGAGTGACTGTGGAGGGGGGCCGGAGGAGAGGTTCGGAGGGAAAGTCGAGGACGCTGGGGGCTGAGGGGGAAAACTTCAGAATGACTTCAACCGTTGATATTCATGCCCGATGGAGGAAACAGAGATTGTCTCGCTCACACTGCTCACCCCCTCTTCCTCGCTCCTTCCCATTCCTTCCTCTTATTCCCTCCCTTCCCCCGCACAGCTCCTTCCTCCTCACGCCACTACTTCCTTTCTGTTTATTGTGGGCGTCCGGAAATATCAAATGGGGAAGTTTGAGGATTAGGTGAGAAAAATCAGGCCATTTTATAGGATTTAAATCATCATTTTAGCCTGGAGCAAATAAATAGGCCGTTTCATAGGTGCGCACTTCATCATTTTCCTTTTGATACCGCTCCAAAAATCAAGTCACAAACATTGAATATTCTGCTCAAGAACTTTGAGAAAGATAATTTGCGACGACCTTAAACTTCTTTATCATAAGCGGAAAAGCCGGAGAGCCTAATTCTCTATGAATATGCGATATTTGCGATTGGGTTCATTTTACAATCTTCTTTTATTACATAAAATCAGCTGAAACTATGCCTAAAAATTCACTAAAGCTGAATAAGTCAGATAAAAGGTCACTCATTAACGGAAAATGGCCAACGAAAAACACATAACTACATTTCAGCAAGTATGTTTAGTCCTAATCGATATTACAGATCAACTGAAAAAAATAATATCAGTAATGAAAAAATCTATCATGATCGCCTAAGACAGTATTTAACAAAATGATAAAACGAATTCTAACTCAATATTTTCCCTATTTTAATATAATATTATTTAATGACAGTTAAAGAATGCTACGCTTTGAAAATTTAAGTTTACTGGAATATCTCATTCCTGGAGCACTTAATAAAAACGGAAACGCGTTTTACGCAGTAGCGGAATTAATAATAATGATAGAATAAACAGTATAATTAAATTCCATTTACCTGGGATCGTTAAATGGTATTTTTATCACTTTTACTGATAATCAAAGTTATATGATGTGATAATCGAACAATCAGTATTACACAGTCTTCAATTCGAGTCGGGAAAACCCTCCACATTCTGAAACGCTTACCGCACTAAATGGAGTTTATTCCTTTACTTAATTATTCATCGTTTGATATTAAAATTATTATTACTAATTTATACTGCAGCAATAAAAAATATCTCAGTTGTCAGGACATAGGTGGAAATAATAAAACTTTCACTTAAAAATGTTTCTGGTTTCCGTTAGAAATATATTGTCTCCGACATTAACATTTTATAGCTAAAAGATTCAATTGATCATGTTAAGACAAAATCATAAGAAAAGGAATACAAAATGTTTACGTCATTATTTCAAGAAGCTAAAATGCAAATTAGGAAAAAATACAACAGACTTATGACACAAGTCTTAGGCTTTACAAAAACACAGTAATCAACCCGAAGGTCGGTTTAGTAGGTGATGGTAGAGCTCACCCATGTACCAAGCCCGACGGCGTGCGAATATTCACACATCAGGGTAGGAGGGCCAGTTCCTTTCCCTGTGCCGGTTATGGTTTCCTAGGAAGATCTGGTACCCGAAAAATTAACTAGCTTGGGTGGAGCTGCAGGTGCCTTGCCCGGGAATCGAACCCGGGATCCTCCAGTCAGTAGTCCAGCACTCTACCCACTGGACCACTGCGACCCGCTTTTTGTTTATTCATATGATAAGAAACCTTTAAAAATTATTAAGAATAGGTATCTGCTGCTTAGATATTCTTGTCACTCCCTTTGAATCACATGCATTTCTCCTTAATTTTGTCCTTGTTCACCCTTACCTCAGGTTGCTGGTCAGACTCCGGTTGTTTTCCAAATCTTAGGTAGTAAATATAATTTTTTGTCCATGAAAATTTTAGAATTTTAGCAGGAGAGGATCTTTTTCCTACGAAAATCATACTCCGTCATTTCTTGTAATTTGGACTCTACCAGGAAGAAAATACAATGATTTCATGTTTAATTCTTACCCAATTTCATCAAACTTCAATACTCATGCTAATCGCAAAGGTTTTTACCACCTATTCCAAGTTTTCCACACTGAAATTTTTTTTCACATTATATGGCTTTCCAGTTATGTAATTAGAGCAAATATAAATATCTTCCAATTAAATTTGATTCAGAACTATGCACAGTAGCTCATCCACTTTGGAATCTAAAAATAGTTATGAAAACAAAATCTACCTTTTAGATTCTGTAGGAATTTATCCGTTATGAAATTGAAGGAAGAGAACTGTGTACGATATTTTGTAGCAGTTTAATATGGGAATTTAAGGCTAAGAATTAATATTTAGTAGAATAGACAATAGAAACAAGTAGAATAACAGCATCTTGTGATTACCATTTATCGAATAAGGCAGAACGCTTCCGCATTTCTAGATTTTATCGATTTGAAACCGATCATGAAACATGGGAATAATTGATTTAGAAGATAAAAATTGTCAATAATTATTTACAAGTTGTATTTATAGTGTTTGTCCATATATTTCATCAAGCTACTCTCTTCAATATTAAGCAACACTATATTCCATTGATTTTCGGATGCTACCCAATATTTTAAGTGTTAAAGAAATACACTACCCTTCAACAAAAGGAGCATTCCCTTAATAGATGTACTAATACTCAAAATTCTTGAGCATATTTATATTCAAATCCTTAAGAAATGGTCCTTTCACTCACAAAACACAAACAAAGAATATGCTTAATTGTAAGACGCAAACAGTCATTCCAATTCATTCCAAAAAATGGTCACTACCGTTCAGCGTCTGTCCCATTAGAATTTTCAAATTAATATTCTGATTCCATTGAATTTAAATTATATCCCTTAAATTGATCGCTGTGAATCCATAGTGTAATAAGCTATAGCTCAACGCCACCGATAACTAATTGTTGTCATTGCAAATGTATTCGATAACAATATAATTTACCTAAATACCTGTGTAGGATACATAACTACTCAAATCAAAGTATGTAATACGTATTTTGGTTCTATGTTGTTAAAGCAGTTTTAATTTTTCTGTTTCTTATAGAAACTAAAACTTTTTTCCTTGCTTAAACCTCAGACTGAAGACTGACAATCTGAAGTCATAAAACCTTTTATTAAAAAACAGAATCTGGCTGAACATTTGATTATTTTCATGCATTCATGATAGAAAATATCCCAAAGACAATAACATAATGATAACGTAAAATGAGCATAGAAAAAAGAGGAAAGGAAGCCCAAGGGGTAATTTTACCATTCAAATCTATAAAACCCTTACGAAACAAGGAAATGACATCATGATTTATAAAATCGATTGCGTTTTATCTTCTGAACCATTGTCCTCAGGGTTCTAGTGTGTCTGACGTTGGATTTTCAATAGTTCTCATTAGTTAAAACACGTCAGCTGATGTATTCACGTGCCTGATGATACGCAGAGCCGGGTATAGGCCTAAACTAGAAGTCTTATGAGTTTGCGAAAGACTACATTCAGACATCAATGGAATAATTCTAACAATTATGAATACTTTTGAATATGAAACTGAAGTATTTATTTTTTAATCAATGAATGCAACCGACAGTTAACCCTAAGCTTATCCACTTGCGTACTCGAGGGAAGTTTCATGCCATTTTTCGCCTGATCCATAAGAAACGAAGTCAAAGTGAATGACTAAGACTTGGAACTTCCTGAAGGTGCTGGAAGGGAAATTATAAGCACGCGCCTATGGTTGGAAATCAAACGCGACGTCCCTGGTTTCGCGATGGTATCCTGCTTTAGGTCCTGTACTTTAGGCTGAGGATGGAGTAAGTACAGGGAATTCTGCATGTGGTGGCGAATCGCGGAGGGGAAGACACGAATAACCGTAAGAGAATTTTTGAGGGCAATCGCACACTTACGCGAGAACGCACTTTTCACCACTTTCAAAACGGCCTTTAAATACAATGGTTTTAATTTTCCTCTGCAAAGGGACGACGATGGGGATACTTCGGGAGGAGGGTTGGAAGAAGCAAGGAGAAAGAGACGGTACTTCCACTTACTCCACAGCTTGGGGTTCGAACAATGAAATTTCTTCCCAACCTTCCACAGCGCCAATGGATAAAAGGAAATGGACGTTGATAGGGGTTAAAAGGGTTATTCTGAGAGAGGGTGGAGGAAGGAAAGTTGCTTGGGTGTTTGGAGGGAATGGGATGAAGAAATAGGGGGAAGGTGACGTGAGGGAGGAGGGGAGAAGTTGCACGCATTGTGTTTCGGGGAGGTTTTGCCATGAGTTGGGAGGGTAGACAAGGGGATCCATTGGAGGGATATCCAGGGACGCGGTTTTGAGGACAAGAGGGTGTAATCCCAACGGAGGCTTCGAATAGCTTAGGAATTGTGCCTCCTTTCAGATTGACTGTGAATTGATACCTTAGTTCTTCCCCACCATCCATCACATTTTCCGACCCCTTGGCTTCCCTCTCTCAGAGGAAAAATAATATTTTGATAGAAACTGTGATATTTGGCTATGTAAGAGAAAAGGCATTGTAATAAGTTTTCTCAAAAGGGGAAAACGAGAATTTGTGCATACTAATTGTATCCAAATCTACTTGTGCGTGTAATCCATACACTTTGTGCGTACCTAATTATTTTTGCGTGATGCCTCGCAATGGAATTTGCTTCTTAAAAGTCTCAATAAATATTTGGGTCACCATTACCTAATTTAAAAGTTGAGCCATAAATAAATACACCAGTTAAAGCAGAACACCATCACAAAATTTTCTTGACTGAAGGGCACTTATTTCTTTTCGCAATTATGAATCAATTTAAAGTAGTAATGATGAAGTGACTTCAACCTAAAATATATTCTGAAAAATAAGCTGTTTTGACTACTATAAATAAATATTTTACAACATTACATTTAAATGAAAGTTTTTCAAGGTGATCCGATGCTTCATTTCACCGCAAAGAGGTTCTAGTGGCTGATCGTTAGGATGAATTGTTGAGTATTTAGTACATTTCCTTCAAAAGAGACACTACCTTATAATTGTTAAAATGGGATTGCAATTTCATCAGGATGTGGCCTCGTCTGCGGTATGTTGGCAGAATTGTCCTAAAACTGACAGTTAAGTTCTCTAACTGTTAGTAGGAAGTGCTGCACTCAGCATGGGAAGTGTGAAAGCTGAAAACCGCGCATAACCCATGTGTATCTTCCTTATTCACAGTAGTCAACTGAACGACGACTGAAGTTGGCGGTAGGCGTCACGAGTCTTAAATGATTACCCATCAAGAAGAGGTCATCGAAAAGTTATGAGAACGATGGAAATGTGGAGCGTGCGAGAATGAATGCAAGGTGAATGAAAAGTAATGTCTGAAGAAATTAAGAAATTTTGTTAGGGTGAATATAGAGGCACGTTATGGATAAATTCAAATGAATGAGCGTAAGCTTGAAAATGAGAGTAAGAAACTTAGTATGAGAGTAAGAAAAAAATAACTGATGCAAAACTGGTGTGAAAGACAGTAAAAAAAGGCTATAATGGCAATAAAATGGCAAAGAAAATGGCAATGATAAAAATAATAATGATTTTGGAGAAAATAAGAAGCTATTTTCGGGAAGGTGAAAAGGGAAAACAAGAAAAGAGTATTTTAATACATACAAAAAATAAATAATAATAACTACCCACTCTGAAAGGAGTCTTGAATAGGATAATTATTCCTCATGATTTGTACAGTTATGGCCGGGAGTATGAATGCCAGTAAAATTCATTAGATGGAGGCAAAGAATGCAGAGAGGCTAATATACGTTAAAATGATGTTTGACTCAATGGTAGCTGAATTTTTTAACAATGAAGGCACTGCAGGAGTCATGCATAGCAAAACTTTGAAGAGGAAGACAAGTTACTTATTTCTCAATTTTGCGGATTATTAGTACCTAATTTTTATTGATGAAATCATTGATTTCCCAGACGGATTGAATGATTAAATAACGTATCTTGTGTAACGGGAATAAGTACTATGGAATGTAATTCTAGTAAAGTTTTCAGTATTTCGATCATACTGGGAAAGCGTTCAGTAAAGTGTCTTGAATAAATGAGTACGCAATGTAACGCCACTAAATGAAATAAAATGTATTTGTGTGACAGGTAGTGGCTGTATGGATCGTCTGTTTTCTCCGTGCTTGATGCCCGAGAAATCGATAGATAAGTGTGAAAAGTCATATCAAGAAATTCAGTTGAAAGTTCAATTGGATTTCATTTCATAGGTTACAAAAAATCTAATATAGTTTTGCGCAAATGTGGAGTGAATAATCAATCATTTAGTGTCATAAAAATTAATACAATGGAACAGTAAGCGTAGGAGTAAGTGCAACATTTAATAGCCACTTTCAAGTAAATCATCATATGACATCACTTGGTAATATGTTCATTAATAGCTTAAGAAACATTGATATTTTGGATAAAATAGGTTTGGATTTAAATGTACCACAATTCTATATGCCTAAAGTGCAGTAATCATTGCAGAGAGGCCAAGAGATTTACAGAGATATCTGCGAATTTTAGACAACTAACAGAGAATATTTCAATTGTGAATTCATTGAGTAATGAGTAAATGATACTGATTTGCCTCCATTATTGTGTCAGTGCCGGCCGTTACCAACGTGCCTGTGGCACCCGATGAAATCTCAATATTTCCTATAGCGCTTTTAACATTATTTTCTCAGAATGACCGCAGAGGTGTTAATACTGCCTTCCATTAGGGCAATGACTGTACCACCTTCCTTTGAAATTGCCTCCTCGCTTTTATATTTTTAAATAACTCTTAGCTGTGCTAAAGAGAAGGAAAGACTTCATATACTTAAGCTTCATGTGGCAATACACTGAAATGGGCATATTCAGGCGAAATCAATATTTCAATGAAGCACAGTTGTTACCCCAATCGTTCCCGTGCGCAAGCTAAGTATGCTTCATCTTACAAAGGCTGCTATTGCAGCTAACTCAAGGAAACCTTACCTAATATATACAAATAAAGCTATTGATTTTAGATTGAATTTGAAGTTTGCTCAATAAATCATTATGAGTAAATATGTATCGTCCCTCTTTTGTCGAGTACCAGCCGCAGAAAGGGAACCGAGTATCGGTACGTTATTTATGCTTAATCCAAAATGGTGATTATTCAGTGTAAAAATTAGCATGACTTTTCATATACTGATTTTTTCAACAATGCGTAAATTTACACTTAATGTATTACAACTGTATTTTCTCTGACATCTCGGATGGTTGAATATTACATGATGCATTGCTCGCCTTCGTATAAATAAACCAAATAAGTTTGGGGCCAAACCGTAGTAAAATATTTCACTGGTAGTACAAACACGCATCTTTTGACTCTGAAGTCCGGCAATTGAAGCCATTCTTCATCATATGTATAAATAAAATAATTCAAAACGATTCAATTATAATCCTCTACATAGTTTGACCATACGATCATTGTTTTGATGAGAGATACTGAACGAGAAGGTAAAGCGTTTCAGCGATAAATATAGCATAATATTTAGGAATTATCAGTGTTCAAGAGATTAGAGATGCTCCGCTGGCTGGAGCATTAATGGTAATTGGGCTTCGGTTGAGGTCATATCGCATTACAGTGCGAAATAAACAAAATAAGTCAATGGATACACAAGAATTCATCACAAAACTACACAAAAACCATGCCCTTGGCCATAATTCGAACAATGAAATTACAGTTCGCTACGAGAGCAATTCCCAAAAGAATCCCAGGTGAATTATTTTATAATACATTTGCAGTTTCCGCTAAATTCTCTCGTTAAGTTTTTCAAAGAGAATTAGTGCCATAAAGATCGAAACTCGTTGCAAAAATTCAAGAATTTATGCCGTGAGTTCCAATCTCTGTAAAAACACACATTTATAATAAAGAAGTCTTTCCATTGTTATCCCTTTTCCTCTGACTAAGTAACGCTTTGACAAATATAAACTTTAAACCTCTTTCAATAAGTGCGATGAAACTTATTAAATCGTATACAATAGACGTTATTTTCCACTACACTTCCTTATGCGAGGGATCAATACGATTTTTTTTATATGTCTCAATTCTGAGTGTACGTTTGAATTTGAATATTATCGACACTAATTCTAAGCCAGTTCATTTCCCAAAACAGCTATATCTATAGTAGTTTGCATAACTATTCTTTAAATCTTATGGATTTAAACTAATTTTAAACTGCGTTTGATTCCTTTAATTTGGTTTAGTAGAATTAAAATTAATTAATTGAGTAATATGCAGACGGAATATCTGTGTTAAATAATACCCCCGCCGAATAACACAAAAGCTGAGGGTTACTTTTGACTTCGCAACTGTAAGCCAAGTGTGGCTATTTAATTATCCGTGGTTCGGGGGAATGTGGGATGAGGGCTCACTCCGATGCCAGTGAGAACCGAAAATAACTAAAAGGGGGTTATGTATAACCAACGCATAGCTTGATTCAACAATTATATAATAGTTTTAATGGGTAAATAGTTTTTTATCTATTTCCCTAAGATTAAAATTAATGTACCATTTATGAAATGAATTCTTGAATTCTTAAAAATATATACACTCAAATAGCAACAAAATTTTCTTTTGCCTGGAAAATCTTCAGCTTAGCAAGCGATAAATAATTATTAATAATGATTAATATTATTATATTGCTACACCAAAGATAATATCAAATTTCAAACTATGATGGAAAATATATTAAAAAATCTTTAATTTTTCATTAAAAACAAATTTAAATGAGGATATATGTCTCGCATAGAGTTCTCCGATCATATACATGTATTTCTGTAATTTGTGATAAGTTCAGGGATGTATATATGGTTTTTATAAAATGTTTCGGCAACAAGTTTTTCTTGTCGTGTACATCAGGTACTGAACTCAGAACGTCGGTTAAGCGTGTTCATGATCGCAGATTGTATTTGCATTAATAAAATGACAGTGCTAACCATTATGACTGAACATTTGGCTATGCGAAAGATCTGCGTTAAACTCGCTCTGAAGGTCTTGACGGACGACCAAGAGCAGAATCGAGTGTCTGCTTGGGAAGACCTTCTGCAACGGCATCACGATGATTGCCCAACCCCCTTACAGTCCCTGATTATTTCCTTTTCCCATAAGTGCAATCTTCTCTCAAAGAACACCGCAATGGGACCTTAAGTGCCGTCAAAGAATTTTGCACGCGTACCCTGAAGGACCTTCCAGAATTCACTTACTAGGGAGCTTTCGAGTCGTGGAAAAGCTTCTAGCAAAGGTGTGTCAACGTACAAGGAATGTACTTGGAAGAATTTGAGCCATTGCATACTAATATCCGAATTAAATACATTTTTCCGATGCTTTTAATACAAACCGTGGGTGTCATTAGCAGCAATAGTTAACTCTACTGCCAAGAGGCATTCCTTAAGAATGATTAAACCAAGAAGACTACGTAGTTCTAAGTCAAGAGAAGAGAAAACGGTAGGGGCTGCAAATTAAGCAAGCCATATCTTTGATTTCTATTCTATTGAATGTCCATTGTGTTGTCCATATTTGTTTTCATTAATTTTATTTTAAATAATTTTAGTCTCCCATTTGAAGATTGAAAGACCTCTTCAATATCTCACTTTTTTTATTCCATCCGTGGTCAATGAATTTTGTACCGAAATCTCTGACAAATCTTGCTTCTGAAATTTACTATGCCTGCCATAATTAGCATCACACCTTAAGCCCCAATCCAATATTTTACTCAATGTGTACACTACTACAAATCCAACCACAAATCCTTTAGTTCTTCTTAATGGCACCATTACAGACTTCCTTGAGCTTACAAGTATTTCATTTGATGTAGTTATAAGCCCATCCAATCTCTCAATCAATTCCTAATGAGATATAAAATTTAGATTGGAGATAGTTTCTTCAGTGTGAGGAAATAATTTGTTGATTTAAAGTTCAAGTTACACCTTGGTCATTACATTTTTAGGGCGACAATAAATTAGGGTTCGAATTTAATACAAATGTTTCCAAGCCTAAAAATAATCACGCCATTTTGGGCACCAATGATGGAAACAAGTTTATCATATAGTCTATTATTATTAGAGTCCTGCGCATGCAAAAAGTAACATCTTTTCACCGCAGGGAAACCTAGAAGCACTCCATGCCCCACAGAGAGAGAGAGAGAGATAGAGAGAAAGAGAGAGAGAGAGAGAGAGAGAACGAGATAGAGGGGCAACCTTGGTTGCAATACATTCCCTGTAACTCTTCTGCTGAACGTCCACTGTTTTTAGGAAACGCTTGCCGAGATGAGATTATTAATTCTAACGTGGCGCGAAACGTACTCATGCGTTTCGCGGTCCTGAGTGCTTGCTCAACACGTGACCTCCCCTTGTGCTTTTAACAGAATCTTTATAACTGCTCTTCTACGAGAACTCTAACGGGCAGGCCGAAGAAAACGGTGATGCTACATGCATGCTCATCTATTTAGATATGTAAGTCCACCGTAAACGCTTTCTCTTGTTACAATATTAAGGGAGCCAGAACAAAGACGCTTAAGAATAAAAATAAATCTCTCAAGTAATGACTACGAAATTTTTCTTATGCTGTGCAATGAAGAATATACAAAATGCTAGTTTTACCAGAGAAACAACATTAAAAAAAAACCCAATATTATGGACAAAATTCCGCCAGCATTAAAGCATGCACATGATCAATCGATTGCTTTAAAATAATTTAGCTCGCATGCCTAACTGAACATTTAAAGTAGGTATAGCTATTTTGCTGCAAATGAGAATGGAATTTCTTTGGATAATACTTCACTCATTTACCAGTATACATACGTAAAATGGATTTCCTGGAATTGAGGTTACGTAGTTCCTTTTACATCGATTCCACTGCTACATGTGGCATTTTACCTGCACCATTTTCATGCGTTTAAATGCACCCCAACCAGTGATTTAACAAACGACTCCCCCCAAATACATACATAGTATAATAATACGCAAAATTTGGCGCGTCAGACAGAGCTGTCTCGCGTACAAGCTGTCTCGCGTGAAACAGCTTGAACACAAATGCTGTAACTTGGACAACATTATGTTGGGGCAGTACTTAATTAGTAAATAATAATTATTTATAACTATGACCAGTGAAACACGGTTCATATATAACGACCAAAAATATCTTATGGTAATAATAATAACATCTATAGTCAAATTATCCCAAGACGAGTAATTACCTTCAAAAGTAAAAGGTTAGATTAACCTCGAATTCTTTCAGGGAACGCTAGAACGCTAGACCCCAGTCCATAGAGTTTTCATTTTTCAGAACCTTAGGATAACCACATGGTAATCACTTCTTGAAAGAGGGAATGGTATTAAATATCGCATTAAATTTCTGAAAATTAGCAATACAATCGATTGAGAACACTGTCCTACGCCGTAAACCCTGGACTGCATTTGTTGATTTCACGGCCGTGTTAGGATTCTTCCAATTGTATAAAAATTACTGTATTTACGGAATTACTAATAAATATCTTACAACCTTCAAATTCATTATTTTCCTGGTATAAGGTTTTCAAGTAATATCCAGCAGTGAGTGTGTTATGTTTATTTAAAGAAACACCGTTATTTTCATCAATCTATCCTATTGTTCTCTTATACTATGTTTAGTTATATATTTTTTATACTTATTACTTCTTTGCCGGTAATATAAGTGTTGAGGCGTAAATTCCATGAATAGGTAAAAATTTAGCACATATTTTGCTTTATAATAAGAGTAAAACAAAAGATGGATGAATGAAGTTTTGTCTTCCATGAAAGAACATTACCTCTCGTTCGACGTTAAACTATTGAAGAAATGGAATTTTATTATGTATCAGCAATATTTTACATTAAAATAATCCTAAGCCATGTCACTGATCCTTTCATTAATATTTCGATAATATGGTTAGCTTTTCCTTCATTTATAATAAGTAACAGACTAAAGAAACTTTAAAAACTGATTCAATTATCAATTCTCGTAGCGCAAAGTGCTAGGACTGTATTAGAGCTATCATACCTTAGCTCGAGTGACTTGCCGCCTTGGCGGCTTTACTTTCAGAGTATGCCCAGAATTGGCTTTTACTCTGTCTTTTAAAAATTAGGAGAGTGATGCAGAGGACTTACTATCCAGCTTCATACAACAAAAACATTGTGATGTAGATTCATACGAACGCCTATTTTCTTCAGAGAGAAGATTATTTTTATTTCACGATTGACAAAATTCAGACAAACATTCCTTCCGCTCCTTTATCTCTCCTCTTCAGTGAATCCCAAGAGGTTGTCAGCCCTCATTCGGGCCCCGACCTGCCAATAGATTCTCGTCTTTGGCTAGCGCCACCCTTACGATGACAGCGACACCATCTTTCATCGTCTCTCCGCCCCCATTTTCCCTGCTATCGGAAATGAACGTCTCTTAGGGACCGCTTGTCTTCATTCTTCCCCCAGGTTCAATATACGGGTTCATACTCGAGCCACCGTACACGTAGTGACTTAGTTGAGTCACAAAGTACATAGGAAAGATATCCATACTCATTTAGACGCGAGTATTGTCTTTAACCCAAGCCCGGCTTTCTGGGACCTGTTTTAAACCACCTCTTTCCGCTTCCTTCAATCCAACAGTATCTATACTATAGGTAATTCATGTAAATAACAATTTCAACTGAAAATTCACCCTATGTCTGGAAATGCTAACTTTGAATACAAATGCGGATGCGTGAAAAGAATATTTTTCGCCTCATTTCAATAAATTTCGATTGGACTCTTAATTAAAGTTGAGCGGACGTAACAAAAAATTGCTACGTACTTCAACCGAAGATGACGAGGAGACTTTTTACCATGAGTAGAACGGTTCCCTTATTTATTTTCAAGCAAACTAATATTGAAACAGCGATTATTTCAAGAAATGTTTGGTGAAACATGGGAAATAAAAATAAATTACACAAGGTTAAGCAGAGCATAAAAAAGATTTTTGGATCAACTAGTAGCATGTGATAGAAAGAAGTAGGCATGAATACTCTTGCTCTTAGACGAAATTTATGGAATTTACAAAACATATTCTACAGAAATCGACAGAAAATGTTGAAGTTGACAAAAATAAGTATTTGTGTGAAATCATAACATGATTTCTTTCAATCCAAATTTGAATACGATTGATGGAGTTTACTACTTCGCTACAATACAAGTACCTTTAAGTTCTCCAAAGTACATCACTTGAGCGTTGACACACCTTTGCCAGTAGTTTTTCCACGACTCGAAGGGCCCCTGGTAGACGAATTCCGGAAGGTCCTATAAGGGTACGCGTGCAAGTTTCTTTGACAGCACCTAGGGCCCCATGGTGGTGTCCTTTGAGGGTAGATTTCACTTATGGGAATAGGAAATAGTCTGCTGGTGCCAAGTCGGGACTGATAGGTGGTTGGGAAATCATCGCGGTGACGTTGCAACGTCGCGACAGTCTGAATGCAGCTCTTCACGCCATCATCTGGAAAAAATTGTTATCGATACTTTTTATAAAAACCTAGAAGTTGGAATGATGATTTAGAATTGAAAGTGATTCTAAGGGAAAAGTGACATCCGAAGAGAAACATCACATTGCGTGTATTCGATACTCATTCATTTGGGTCCGTAACAAATGCGTGCTCATACAGCATGCGAGATTTCCAACCGTCTGATTCTTATTTCTAAGTTTTATATTTTGATCATCTCAATGGCTCATGAAATTAACTCTTTTTTCAGTAAAATGAATATACCTAATCCAATGTTCATTGCAGTGAATCTACAGAATGCCCCGCTCGTTTTAATATAAATGAAATGCATCCTTATTAAAGGTTAAATGAGCGACGCCTGGCTACAGTTCGATCGATGCCTCGTTTCTAGAGGTTTGTCATCATCGTTGCAAAGAACACCAAAAATTTCCATACCGCGCACATTCACCGAGCATACACGGGAGCGAGCAAAAGACTTACGATTAAAAGTTCAAGTTTAAAAATAATTAAGTTTTTTTGTGTTAATGTTTGTTTGAAAAATAAATTATGATAAATAGAAAATTTACCGTAACATTTACGAAATTGGAGCCAAATTATTTCGTCGTACATTTTGCTTACTCACACTAAGTGCTCTTTATTAATTACAAAATTCAAATTTTTCATTTTGAATTTTTTTAAGTAATTGCCATCATTTTACCCCTCAATAATATCTCATTCGAATAAACAACATTTCTATGTTTTTTACATAATTATCAAGCATAAGATAAGAGTACAAATTAACTGAATGAAGCATTGACTGCACAACATTTGAAAAAAATTGAAAACGACGGTAGACATTACTTGTGTGATCGATAAACTAATTTTTAATCATAATCACCAAAATCTATAAAATGATAAATTAAGTAATATAAATCAACTATTCTTAAAAATAACCGATTATTCTTATCCTATTAATTATGGTGACTTTATGATATATTTAGGCATGCAAGAGTTTTTCCACTTTAATTTTTTCACTAAAAGTCAATGTACGAACCAGTTTCGGGTAGTAAATACTATCCGATTGGTTTAATCAGATCTTAAAGAGAGTAACTTAAATACACTAGAATCAAACGAAAATTTAACTTTCCTTTTCATGCATTCAAAATTGCTATTTACAAGATCCATACATTTCAAAAAGATAAATTATACGTTTTTTATACGTTGCACCTGCAGAATATATCATGTAAATTATAGTGAAGTCCAGGAGAAAAGTCGATTCATGAACTCGAGGTTAATGGTACCATTTTTTATTTGTAAGAAATGGGTGAATTTTATCGAAATTCAACGCGGTTTTAAAGAGGAGGAGATCGCTGGTTATTGGGAGTTGAAGTAGGCTGTCTTGATTATTTCACCAGGAAATAAAATGATGCCTTCTTACTTTGATTATCGCAATGAAAACTTGAACTACATATCCGTCATAAATAACATTTCAAAAATATTCTATAAATAGAAACACATAAAACATTTCAATGCCTATACCAAAGTAAAAAATTAGTCAAAAAACTTAAATAATGGTAAATTAACAGAAATTCCTAGGGGAAAATAATTAAGACAAGAATGAAAGGAGAAAAGAAGGCGATAAAAGACGGCTCGTTTCCGTCTCGAAGAGAATAGAAAAATCGAAATGATGCCCAGATTTGAATATGCCAAAATAGGGATTCCAAATAAGGTCATTCATTGATACGTAGTTGAGAAACGATATATATTTGCGGTGTAAAAGAAGAAATACTCGAAATAATGTAGCATGTTTTGTAAAAACAAAACAGACATCACAGAAGATTATCTTAGTGGCCTTATGTTATAACTTGAAATACGAGCCATTACCTACGTCAGGAGAGTCTTCGTTTTTATGATGAGATAATTTTGGGGAAATAATTTCTTTATAAAATTGTTTATTTATATGAAACAAGTGATAGAGAGTACAATTATGATTAATTGACAAAGATGAGACTTTCTCCTTCTAGAAAAATACTATCGCATACAGGTGAATTTTTAAGTATTTTCACAATTAAGGAAAAATACTGAATGAAAACGGAGGCACAATTTGTCATTTATCAAATAGTCAGGCATCCGTTTTGACACAAGTTGCAAATAAATCATTCGTTTTTTCAGCGTCTCTCCCAACATAAAATCCATCGACTTGAAAATATTTTAGCGACGCTAAAATGCTGAGCACGTTCCCAATTTTATTGCTTTTCTGTCAAGTATAACTTTCCAAAAAATACAGAAAAATGAGATACGTATCCTTATACATTTTAATCAATTAAAGGGTATGGTATCGAAGATTTTTTTTTGACGAATCGTGAATTTACTTCGTACGTCGTATCGAGTATCTATTACATAAATATAGAAAGGTAATACAATTGAAATGTTAATATGAAATCGCTGGAAAATGATAATCCCTATTACTAACAATAATTTTCACAATTTAATGGTGAATTGTCACGATTGAAAACTACAAATAATTCGATATTTAATTTTTTTAAACAATCATGTCTCGTGTACTATGCACTTTCAGAAACAATGTCCGATACACCTCTGTATACTCATGACTGATTATATAATTAGCGCTTCCAAACATTTGAGTATTCTAAATCAACAAATGTAGAATACATCTCTTTGCGCTTCAGAGGGTGTCACTCAATACGGTAAGAAGAGGTATACTAAAATAAAACTGCCATTTAAGTTTTCCTATAAATGATAACATGCCTCCGGAATAATCGCATTGATGAGCTCAATGTTGTCCAAACTCTTGCGCTCGAGATTTCCAGGGATTAATGAAGAAATCATATATACCAGAGACCGCGAGGAAGGGATTAAAAGAGGATCGGAAACCGTTTACAAAGGCATTTACATTTTAATTGGAATTTTAATAAAAATTATGAGAAAGATGAGAGGGATTTGTTTCGGATAACAATTATGGTGGTGCCTTATGCAAAATGCCCCCGGCCCATAAATATGCGATGGATTGAAAGGAAATCTAACCACCCCGTTGGCGCGGCCCTGTTTGTTCTAGTATCGCCCACTCAGCATTCATTCAGAGCCGCGCCTACCGCTCCCGGCCCCACTCATCCTAAAAACCCATTCCCCACACCGACGCACATACCTCACCCACCCGCACTCTACCCTCACTCACCCCTTTTCCATACCCAAATGGTCCTCCAACTCTCCGCCTTCGATCCTCCACCCCTCTCCCCTCACCATGCGAGTACCCCTCCCCACATTCAGCCGGATGACGAAGCTGTGCCCCCCTCTTTTTCCCCATGCCCCCAGTCGCGGGGGGGATATCGTTCCCTCCCCCACCAACCGACCCCTCGCAATTTCCCCTCCCTCGTAGGCCTATCCCCCTCTTGCTCCCCCACATAGTCGCTCCTACCCTAATATCTCCTTCCCCCAACCTCCCGGCCAACTCCAGCTCATGGCCTCGCCGGCCTTCTTCCCACCCTTCCGACCGTGGAGCATATCTCCCCTTCCACTCACTCCGCCTCCCGCGGAATAATATATCGAATGAATAACGCTCACGCGCTGTGGCTTAGGCACAGGTGGGGCGGGGAGGGGCAGAGTTAGAGGGGAGGGATTTTCGTGGGGGCGGGGTGAGGGTTGAACTGGTTGTGGTGCGGGGTTGGGTGGCCGCGGTGGGGAGGGGAATGAAAGGGGTGGGGGGGAAGAAGAGGAGGAGTTTCTGGGTGGAGGTGGAGACGAGGAGGCGGGATGTGTGAGCGAAGAGGATGAGGAAGCGGGGAAGGAGGGGTAAGGAGTGAGAGAGGAGGATGGGGAAAGTTGGAAGGGGGATGGTGGAAGGGGAAGGGGTAGAATGATCCAGAAGGGGATGCCTGAGGCGCTCCAAACTGCGTCACGTCGCAAAGTGGTCGAGGATATGTTTCATTCCGGAGAGTTTTTTTTTTCATTTTTGATTATCTGGAAATTGATTTATGTCTAAAGCTATGAGTCCGCCGTTGTGAAAAAAAAAACATTTGAGATTGAAAGTGTCGTGCTGGTATCGATGCGAATTTGGAAGTGCGAATCGTTGGGAAAGCTGAGCGTTAATATTAGGCTTTCAACTTCCTGGTGAGATATCAATACTAATGGAGAGAACACAGCTGCATTCTCATTCACATTTAGTCCTATCGTGAATGATCGTGGTTACAAACGCCGAAGGAAGCACAAAAAAATATTTCGTCGATTCAGAGAAACGATAATTTATTTGTAACGTATAGGAATGAGGAGTCCAAAATAAGAAATAATACTTTAACTCTCAGATTATATGGTAATCTTAATTTTGAATGTGCAAAAAATAATAATATTCACACACTGTCAGGTACAGTAATTTTTAGCAAGTAAATACGGTACCTTCCAATTTACCTTAAATGGGAAACTTTAAACCTAAGGTACTCAGGTCAATAAATGAAGGCGATTGACAAAGCAGTACAACTATGAAGATGTAAAAAAAATGGAAGATGCACAGATAGCATACGGGCAGAAATAGACATGAAAAAAAGTCCATCTTTCAAGTTCTCAAAAGAAAATTCTCCAATGAAAATATGGAACTTGTGTTATCTAGAAATACTCAATAAACAATAATTCCTTCGTCCGAATATAAGTCCTTCACGCATATTTTAGTTACGCGGTAGAAAACCTGAAGTGAGTAAGTGTTTCGGCAAATAAATATACATATTAATCCCTAAAAATGTTCATTGTACCAACATATATATTTGGTATGCATTCTATAAAAATCAACATATAATTGGACTTATTGAGACGCTCTTAAAGTTTCCTCTCATTTTACAGATTTCGAGGGCTGGAAGGCACCGATGCTACTCGTAATTATTAATAACAAAACCAAATAGATAGCTTCAAATTTTTTGCATTTATTTCCACCTGAGTATTTCATTCTCATGGCCAGTATCATGATTACCTCAATTCTCATAATCTGGTTTTATGCAATAATAAATCCAAAATACGAAAATGGAGTACATTAATATTATTGTATATGATAGTTATGAGCAAGAAAAGGTTATCTACATATTCCCACAGAGTTAGAGCTGCCCCTGACATCATTTGTTTTAGGTGTCATGACTTGGGCGGAAGAACTCTAAAACTATCTTTATTTTAGTTTTTTAATTAAACATTAATAATCCAGGCTCCAGTGAAAACTTTTCAGGCCATAGAGAATAATGCTGTGACGTCGTATTTTACATTCAAAAAATGAGAGAGAATTGAGAGGCATGGGAATTACGAGAAACTTGTGTGACGTCTAGTAGTCTATTTCTGATACCCGTATTTTAGTGCATCTATTTTTGCCTGCCGGAAGTTTCTAGTATGAATCCCATTTACTGCTAATAATACACCTGTCTTCAGGTGCCACAACAAGCCAAAACATCACTGGCGTTTATTTAATTAAAGATTGATCGATACACTTTCCAACCGGGGACTTTTGGCGAGCGCATTAGCACAAGATTAACTCGATCTGTATATGCTTCATAAATTAGCGAATGGGTAGCATTTTCCGGTGACTTATTTATAAAATAGCACAGGGCGCCGCGTTATACCGAATTTATAAAATATCTGACAGCATATGGCAAAAAAGGAATAGTTAGGTTTATTTCATGGTTAAATATTAATTTCCTATCTAAATTGTGTGTGAGCGATAATTTTCTCTGATAAGATAAAATGGTTAGTCTCACTCTAAATTACAATGTTCTGACCTTTCCTAATTAGTGGGTGGTTTGTAAATAGTTGAATGGTTCTTGGTTTCAGTCTACTTTTTCTCGTCTAACACCAAGCAAGACTTTTTTCGTCGCAATATCATTTTAAATCAGCGAATATTTTAAAAGTACGCCCAGCATAATTCTAATAATTGATATCATATCGATCAATTAAATTGATTGATATCAATCAATTGAAATGAATGAAAATCAATTGAATTAAAATCGATAAATTGAAATTAAATCAAATCATTGGTTCTGATAAATAATCATGTACCTTATTATTCACTGTGATTTTCTAGTCTTATTTTGCTCTGAAAATTAATATAGGCATCTAAATTTGAGTTTTTTAACAAACTAAACGTAAAAAACTTTCTAAGAGTATTTGTTATCATAAAATCAAGATCAGATTCGGCCATAGAACCAAACATTTCAAAGATTCCCTGATTAATACAGACCAAAAGATAAGTAAAAATCCGTTATTTAATGGGAACTGAGCTTTGTCAGGTAAGATGTCGCAAAATAACCCAAGATTGAATAGTGAAAGTTCTAAATGCATTTTCCTATCAGAATTACTGTCTTCCATATAAAATGTTTCAATTTGTTTAGAATTTAAGGACTTAAATTTGGTAACGAGATAATTGCCACAAGAATGACATACGAGGTTTGTTGAATATAGCGTTGATTTAAATAATAATAATAATATAGTGATAACTTTTTATTTGCATAACTTGCAGTGAAAAAAGTAATTTGATGCTACATTTTCATCATTATGTACAATGCATAACTCCAGTATTGCGTCAGCAGCAAGAGTTGCAAGTATGTTCAGTTCACTTAAGCTCGCTTCTGATTATGAAAAACACTTTCCAAGAAGGTACTCTTTCGTATTGTTTAAAAGGATAGAGAGCGTCGTACCAAAGTGAGGCTGAGGAATACATTTCACAATGTTTTAAGCAATATAATTGCGATTTCGTGGTGGGTTTTGACGTGCCAACCGCGAACGAACGCTTTGAAAATATAAATTTCTTTTATCAACGCGCAGGTAGCTTACAATGCAAATTTCAATATTTATGAAAATACCCTTAACGTTATTTGAATATCTTCCCTTACGAAAAAAGCAGCGAAATCGATCAATATTTACTTCAGCCAGGACTGTGACTTTTAACACTGGAAACTGTCTTCTAGCTATTTTTAAGAGAAGAACAGAATATTCACAAGGTTTTGTGTAGGATTACATTGGCCTTGGCTGACGATCCCTGCAGGCGAGGTGAAACTTTTAATGGAGCTTCGTGTGTTACCTTCATCTTTGCTGCAGGTCCACTGATCCTATTTCAAATTGTTAAGACTGACACTGAAATAATACTGGTATCAATTTAATAAAACATCACGCATAAATTAATGATGAAGGAAACAATATTACATAAAGTATTTTTTTGCGAAAATTTTGCGACTAGAAATTTTATTATAACCCTTTATTGAGAAACCCTCGTTTATCATATAAAATTAAGTAATGGATACTTTTAAAAATTTCAAATCCACAAAGTCGATGAAATAAATGTTCACATGAGCATCTTAATAAGATGTCTTAGAGATTAAATAACGTTGTTCTTAAAGCTAATCCTCGTTACGGTTTGTACCAAACAATGTGTCATCATAGATTTTCTTAACATAAATTTTACAGCTGGGACGTCGTAATAAGTTATTTCAGTGAGAAGATAATCTATCATCATAATTCCTTTCGAATTCCAGAAAACTGAAGCCATGACTTTTCCAGCTGACCGTATTGCCTTTGATTTTTATTTGGTGATATATTTTACTGCTTTGACTGCTGTTTTGTCTCGGAGGTACTACAGAGGACCCAAGTTTCGCCTGCAGTTAAAAACCGGCGCAGAAAATCTTGTCAGTTGCTCTAAAAACGGGTCTAACAATGCTCGGAAATTTTCATTCTGATGCGTTAGTGAGACTACCTCAAGAGTGGCGGCATTCATCTAGCAGATAATTTTCTCAATCTAATTCCACTGTTAAAATGTGATATATCATTCCGATGACATCATTACGGCTTCAGCGATTTGTTGCACTTTCAGTTGGTGATCCTCAATGACCATTGTATACACTTTTACAATGATTTCTGTGGGTGTGGCACAATTTGGCTTACCGCTACGCGGACTATCATCTGAGCTGTGCTGACCAAACTTAAACTTCACTTGACAGCAGTTGAGTAAGAAGGAGCAGGGTCCCCCAGAGTGTTCTGAAAGTCGGCCTGATTTTTTTTGCTTTAATACCTTTCTTTGGGAAGTATTCAATTACTTCTCGAATGTCAATTTTTTCCATCTCCAAAAATAGCTACACGGGAATAACAACACAAGAGGCTTCCGCATTACAGATATATTCTCAGGGTTTGTCGCGTTACGTATTTACTCATAAAAGTTTACGTAATACTACGCGGTAACTTCGTTGCGTTAGTACTGACATCTGGTGGTGATTCTGAGATCCTTTCAAATTACCTTCGCATATACAAAAATATGATAATACTCTCCCTGGTAGCATATGGGTAAGTAGTATATTTATAAAAATATTTTTTAAAACTGGATGGCTCCTAGAAATAAAAATATGCCTACCCTAGAGGAATATCCTCTCTTCTACGTTTAGTCATGCATTGGAACTTTGCATATTTTGTAGCATATAGATGATTGTTAACCGTGCCATTATCTAGATGTGACTCTTTTCTGCTTGCATTCTGAATATGCCTATACGCCAACGACAATTGTCGGAAGCTCTTTACGGGTTTGAGAGTAGGTTACCATGGCCATGCCAAAAACGGATATTTTCTTTAGGATTTACTGACAAAACAATAATACAAGAGTTTGAAATATTTTTTATTAATCGGCAAATGTTCTATTCTACCTTGATAACAGGTGCTAACCTCTATGCTTTTAGTGTTAGTGAAGAAATATTCCCATAATGAAGTACTTCTCTACAGTGAAACTTCCTCTCAAAGAAGTGCCTAACGATTGCTGTTTAGTTCAGCGGTAGGCATTCAGTTCATAACAACACAGGCGATTAGCTTGATCAAATAAAGAACCACTCTTCCCATTTAAAAAGATGAGACTTACAAATCTTAAACTTTCTGAAGAATACAAACACAATGAACGCAACCTGTCCTGAAAAATCACTATAATAATCTCTGTATCGCTAAATTTAATTAAAATGAAGAGATATGTTAACCAATGTCCTTCTTCTGTCCACTAGTACCTATCTATATCTACACACAACTACCTAAGTTCCGGTAAACAATTATCTAAAATTTTAAGTTTTACCTCACAATATATAGCCTTTTCCTGGGATTTTTTTCAAGGTATTTTCAAAACCAGTTTTATCCCGGTTTTCAAGGCGTCAAGAATAGAATAGAACCTATTTGAACATAAATATGAAATTTCTCCTTATTGTTAAAACTGACTAAAATGGCATTTAAATACTTTATCGCTTTTTTAAATTTATCCAGTGGGATTTTTATGTATTACATCATATCCAATTTTACTCCTATATAGGATAAACGTTAAAAAAATGCATGTTATCCATAAAAAATGTTTTAAATGATATAATTGTCGAATAAGCCATCAGTAAAATATAAATTAAGACAACAATCTATTCACCAGAGAATTTGAATAATATCCATAGATCGAGCTACTGCCCTCGACTCCGGCACAGAAAAGTTTTTCAAATAAATGAGGACATTTTGACAAACAAGTATCAGACGTCTGCCCTTGGTGTTCCTTCACTCTTCACTTCTAAACCCTCCTTTCGATACACTTTGGTGTATCCGCAACCTACCAGAGGTTCTATTCAATCAAAAGGCCTTGTAGAGGTGAGAAAAAAATTGAACTATTTCTCAGAAATACAGGCATCAGCCAACATACTCGTGTAAATGTCAAATTTCTAGAGATTTACTTCATTATGGATCACGCCTGTGTAAATGGTGTGAGAATTAAGGATAATGGCTATGGACTAAGAAGAAAAATTTTGCAATGCCCTTTTAAAAAATTTCAGTATTTTCAAGGTTTCCTCTCTTCATTTCCATTCCCTGTAAAATACGTGAGGCGTGAAGGGAGTAAAGAATTAATCCGTTCAATTTAACCTACGTCAAATCATACGCTATAAGCTACAAAACATTTTGTGAGAATAGAAATTAAAACTCTTCCTTCAAGATGATTTTTTTATCTTATTCTGGCAAAGTGCCGTTTCACCTTGCCAGAACTTCCTTATGCATTGCTTTAATATGAATCTGAGTTCAATGTTTGTTAATTCCACCTTACAAAGCGTCCTGGTGTGTCATTGCACAGCATATACACGTACCACCCAGTCCCATGGATGGGCAGAAGCTGCCTCTTAAGACAGTCCTTTCGGAATGGGTGATGGTTTGTGAACTAGAGGAAGTGGAGATAAAACCTCTTGGTAGAATGCCGCAAATTGTAACAAGAAATGATGACATCGACATTAAAGTGAAAAGGCAAATAATTTCGCATTATTTAACTCACTACTTATAACTGTCAAAGAAAATTCAATAAACTGCCCAGGTGATACATGTTTGACCCTTCCAAAAACCTAACCTTTGTTGAGCAAACTATTAGAAATTTGAGAGGTAAGAATGAATTAGAAAAAAATCACTGAAACGATCGTGCGGTTCATTCCTGTGTGCATGTACATCAAAGCTCCTAAGGCGGGACGCAAATTGCAATGATCATAGGCACTTAGAATTATGGGTAAAAATTTAAACTGTTTGCAGCAGCAGAGCAGGAGGGTTGATCCTGAATGAGAAGGATAATAGGCGAGAAAAGAGAAATACAGAGTGGTGTCAAATGGTCATCGAACCGTTTGGCAATGCCTTATGCAATAAGTAGTTACAGGGAGTGAAGGTGTGCGGATATTCCTCCAGAGGAAAGCAGAGAAAAGCTTAGAATGAATAAATAAGTGGCCACAGATGATAAAAACGCACATACCGCTGCAAACAAAAAAACGAGGTCACAAGACAATAAGGCAAAAAATGTATTATACATACATATTTATTTTATAAAATTATATATACTATATATCAATTTTCGAGAATAAACTCCACTCGAAGAACCGGAATCGGACAATGATAGCGGAGTGACTGACTCCTGGGAATGTATGAGAGTCATGATAGATGACTCATTAAAAATATAAGTGAAAACGGTCATACTGAATGACACTTGATGCAGCGTCGATGACATTTGGTGGAAGGAAGAACTTAAAGATTCTATGGGTGCACAGAAAGAGAAAAGACATTCAGAAAGTCTCGAAAAAATAAGAAAGGAATACAACTGGTGGATTCTAAAAAAATACGAAGTATTTAAAAAAAGCTTTTAAGGAAATGGTAAATACTGGCACAGTAGGGAGAGGGTATATAGTAAAGAAGTTCTGAGATTTGCATAGATGAATGCGACGTGACATTTTACTGAAACCATAACTTAACACAGTGATAAATAGACAGCATTTAAAATTTATATTCGATGGTAAAAAGGTTAACTACAGAAAATAACTTACAATATCAAATATTAACCGTTTTGATAAATTTTGGTTGTTACTTCTATTAAAATTTTGAAAAATGTAAGTTTAGCGGTGAAGATGATGTATTTATAGAAGTATTTAAGCATGCAGGAATTTTTTTGTATTATTAGTTTAAATTTACAAATATATTGTAATTTTTTAGAAATTAAACGCAAAAAAAATAAATGCCCAAAATGTTCTGAATTGCTACACAACTGAAATAAGCAAATAATGGAATGGAAACTGTCGGTAGCAACTGAATTATAATAAAAAAATAATTTTTTCCAGCATATAAAGGTTCCCATACATATTTTTGTTCTCCTCCTCCATATTTATTTAGTATTCAAGAACATATAGTAAATGCCGACAAAATGCTGTATTTATGGGGTCCTTACTCGGCCTCTGTTTTAATTATGGGAGAGATGAAGTGAAGAATGAGTACGTTTTGAAAGAATGTGGATTGGAAGCATATGGGAGAGACAACATTGAAAGGAGTACTCTTCGCTGGTTTGGACATGCATAAAGAATGGCTGATCGCCGAAACACCAAAAAATATATGAGTGGAGCGTAAATGGCTGATGAGGAAGGGGTCGGCCGAAAAGGTCATAGTGAAAGAAGTACGCAGGGTTATGATAATATTTAGGAAAGGAATAATAGCGTCACACGTACATTCCTTCAGGAAATTTTTTTTAGCATATTGCGCTAAAAAGTTCTTACAGGAAATGAACATATAACAAGTCCATTTATAATAATAGTGAAGCACAAATACTAGTAAATTTCTATCATTGGTAGTAGTTTAAGGAAGCGAGTGTAACATATTCCTAAATGAAATAGCCTAGAAAGACTAATCCACAGCAGGGAAAAGTCAATTACAGTCTTTTTGTAAAAAATAAAAATATGAAGCATTTGAAATGAACAGAATACCATCTACGGAAAAGAAATCTGGGAATGCGTGATGTCCGTGGGTGATTTTAGGAGAGATTAATTAATTACTTGATAATAACTTAATAAAAACAAAGACTAAGTTAACATATTTCATGGTTATAAATAATCAATCTGTAGAAAAATTTTTCAAAGTAGTTCTCCCGGTATAACATAATGGAAATTGGAAGGACTATGCTGACAAGTGTAATGCCAAACACGTTAAAGAAAGGTTTTCGCGTTAACCTATCACTAGAACACGTCTCCATACTCTGAGGGGGAATGTTACTTTCCCATGCTGATAGGAATGCTTCTGATGGTCACTTTGTGTCTACAAGCATGTGTGCATTAGTTTTCAGCCTAGCCTCATATATTTCAAGTTTTCATCGATAGTGCTCAGCTCCTTTCCATCTCTCATGATATTCTATAAAGCCTGCTATTACTCCTCCTTGACAATCCAGTTAATGCTTCTACATTGTTTCGTAAACTGCCTCCTATGTCTTATTGTTTTGAATCGGACGTTACATTTCATAAATATTGTGTTCGGAGTCCGTATCCGGTCCCAGGAAATTGTGCGAACTGATCACGCTATTCCTAAATCTGTGCCTAGCCAGAATATAATTGAACTGATACCCTTCTGTGCAATCTAGCATTTTTCATGCATACCAATGCCTTTTGTGGGGGCTCTCCTACAGAACTCAATTGCTTTTTCTCCGCGGGCATTCCTCTTACCTAAACCGTAGTCCCACACCTCGTCACCAACTCTTCCTTCGGCTACCATCTCGTTCCACTATCCCATTACTATCACATTTTTTCCTGCAGGAACACGCAATTATATCCACTAACTGATCGGATACCCTGTTGATCTCTTCCTCCTTATAATTGCTTAGTGGCATGTATACCTTCACAGTGAATAATTTCGTCGGTTCTGCTTTTACGTATGCTGGTAAAATTCTACCCATTACTTTCTCTGTGCTGACTAATTTCATCCTAATTTTTATTCAATATTTTGAGAACCACTCGCTTGCTATCTTCCCCTACACTGTATATTAATCTGTAAATATCACTTCAGCCATCCCAGCTATCCGTGCATCTCACCTCACATACCACTAAGACATACGTATTTCCTTCTTCCATTTCTCGCTTCATATTATTTAAATTTCTTGGTCTCAATATTGTGTTCAAATTCCAAGTTCCTATTCCAACTAACTTGTTCTTTTTATGCTTTGCGAGATACTGATCGCAGAAGCTTTGCCTCTCCCGCTACCGGGCACGACACACGGCCGATTGGGCCGAGTCTCGTAGTTTCCAGGACTGATTTTTTGTATACTGTCCTTCATAAAAGTCTTGGGAATAATAGTTGAGGTTGTTTCCTGTTGCCTTTCTCAATAGTGTTTTTAACGTGACACCATCACTCAATGGTCGCACCACAAGGGTCAGAAGTCTTTGCAGCCGCCTCACTGAGGATCAGGCGGACTTTCATCTATCTGGCTATTAGCGTTCAGTCTATTGGTCAGGAGGAGCAATTATCATTAACCCAACCAGCACACCTCTAGGGGTCAACGGAACACACAAGTCCATCCACCACTTCAAGGTAGTGTTCCATGGGGGGACAACGATCTTACTAGGATTCTATACTAGATATATATGTGTGTGTGTGTGTGCGTGTGTGTATTTGTGTGTGCACGCGTTCCATCTTCCTTCGACTGAATAACAATGATTAACTTTTCAAACGGTAATATTTACTCCACTTTTAAACCAACAGGTATGGGGTAAAAATACCAAAACTGGATTACTAGAAAGGAAAATTTTCGCTTCCAGTTGAAAAATATAAGCCAAAGGTTATAGGTAACATATGAGTGTACCAAAAGTGTATGGTTTCAAAGGAAGATAAGAGCAGGAACGTCGAGGGGTAACACGAGTCGAGAGGAGGATGAGGAACCCTGTACGACGAATACCCCCCCTCACTCACCCACTAACCCCCTCCCCCCGGCGGTGGAAGCCTTTTGTCAGAGTCGGACAGCCGACGGAATGCCCAAATTGGAATCCATCGATGATTCAAGGCGTCATGATTACCTCATTGCTATTCGAGCTCCATCGCGGAAGCCTGTGAATCATTTCCGAATCGGGTCTCTTTTTCCCCATTCGTTCCAACTACATCGCTGCCCTTCGCACAAATCCTCCCACACTCACTGCAAATGACGCTTCGCTGCCCACATAAACCCCCATCAGCCTCTCCCCTCGGTTGTATGTCCCTCGTCCTCACGCTCAGGCATCATCCCGTGACCCAGCTACTCCATTACAAATGCCTCTACAACGACAAATCCTCACGCCCTTCGCCATGCCCGCGCAACGATTTTGAATATAAAACTCAAATGAATACTTCGTCTCTCTTACGGTTATAAAGTTCGGCTATTTATACACTGGTCTCCGACCCTCTCTTCCCAACTCTTTGCCCAGTCGTGATATTAATCTAGGTCCAGTGTTTATTCTAGTCTACGAAAAAATTATGCAACCCTTTGTTTGCCACATTTCACGATTCAGGTTCATTTGAATCATGAACAACTAGCGAGTAACTGAGTAACTTTTAATCATTTAAGCAGTAAGAAGCAAAGAGAGGTATACTGAAGGATAAATTTACTTCATATTTGACAAATAGTCGAAAGTAAAATTTATACTGGAATTAAAAACGGGAAGTGTATATTATTAATACCTTTAAATTCTATACATTCATGCATTCAACCAAAAAAATCTGAAAAACTTTGAAAAAACTACCGTCACAATATAGAATTTTCCAGTCGGTGTGTTACATCCTACAAAAAATATATGTACTTCTATTAAATCCTCCCAAAGTACATTTTTTGTCAAAGCAATGATAATGATGTATTTCATTAATAGTATCATTTTAAAAGTCCGTTCTCCCTTGCCAAGTGGAACTCGGTTAAAACCAAATTGAATGTGATTTTGGATTTCTGAAAGAGAATTACAAGGGCAATTCGAAAAATTCGGTGCCTACATGAGGCATAGTATCCCTAGTAAAATTATATTGGAATAATTGAAGAAGGTGAATAATTGGACATCTTCAAATAATTCAAATTAATTCCTAAACCGTATATACTTCTTGAACAAATGTGCCGAAATGAATATAATTGAAAAGTGATAAAATACTTAATAAGCATCGTTAGAAAAAAATACCTGCGTAATATCGTTGGCGGTTATCCCCATATTTTTTCCACGCATGCGTACACGGATTTTTAGGGAAAAATAACTTCTGATTGAAATTGCTAATGAATTTTTGGAATTTTAAGTATGGGAAAATATACCTTTTTTGGGTAAAACCTGTATAAAAAGGCGTCAATCTATTTTTCAACGGTCGTGTGTTTCCTATGAAAAAAATATAAAATATCCGTCGGTGTTCATTATATCCACGCCGCCACTCGGGAATTATTCAGGTCTAAAAACGGCTTGTCTTGCAAAACGGCATAGTCGGAGACTCCGTTCGCGACGGCCAATAATCCCTTCATCCCCTTCCCTCTCGCAGTTTCCGATGCATAACACGACGCTCTGCGACAATTTCCCCTATCCATCTCCCACACACATATACATGAACACAACAAACCCTTCTTGCTCCCAGCACTTCACTTCGAAGCTGTCCCCCTCTCCACCGATCTCGCACTCCCCACAACCCCTACCCTCATACTTTTTCGCCTGACCTCTCTCTTGTGACTCCTCCCTTCCCGGATGCTTGATCGATGACGACGATCGTTTCCCGAGCCATATCCGGACGGTGAACACATGTTTAAGTACGCTCCGCCACACACACACACACACCTACCTACCAAACACGATAGCCTTGGTATATCTCTCCCAATGAAGGTATACGATACATATATATTTTAGATAGATATACACATGCTTGAGCCCCCATTCCAGATATGCTTTCCGGAGAAGGGAAAGGAAGGGAGACAGGGAAACGAGGGGTCACAAGCAAGGCCATCTATACGAGGAGAGGATGGAAGGGTGCACGAGGTGTCGTGTTCGTGGGAGCGGAGTGAGGGGGTTGTTTATGGAGAGAGGCATGGTTTCAGGGGGCAGAAAAAGGAAGGTCACGAATTGGAAGGAGGGTAAAGAGATTATATCCAGCACAGGAGAGGGCGTCTGCGAAGTGGAACGGCAGTAGGGAGGAGGGGGTCAACGGCTGTGGGGGACGCGGGTGGAGAGAGGATGGGATGGGGGTTAGATTGGATCATGCGAAAGAAGTGTTATCGCTTCCACTTGAGGAGCACAAGGAGCCGGCCATGACGGCCGCAAGAGTTGGTGTGAATGGCTGAGTGAGTGGTACTTCATGTAGTTGGGGTGTTGGGGAGTCGCGCGGCCATCGTGGGACACTGTCCCCGCGCGCAGACCCCACATAATTGCCAACTTTCGTGCGCCTGAAGGACGTTTTATGCGTCAGCCGCACGCCCTATGCATCTCGCCCCCTCATCCCTCTCGCTATGCACCAAACGTGGGGAGATGGGGGACAGAATCGTTATGACCACTTCCATTCCCGGCACACTTCGCCCCCCTACTACCCGCCTCCCTGATAGGCCCCCCGCGCCACTCGAAAAACGACGCTCCTCCCAGACACGAGCTCACCCCATCCCCATTATAGAACCCTGCTCGAACCCCCTCCCAGTGTATCACCCTAACCGAGGGCCACCCATCCTTGAAGGGATCCAAGGGGGATTTCTTTTTTGGGCTCCTCTTTCCTCCACCGAACTCTTTCCACTCCGCCGTCCCGAACGCCCCCGACTCCTCTCCCCTCCCCGCGGTACGCATACATTCCCTCCCACCTCGCTCACGACCGCGGATGATGTATCGAGGCGGGCATCAGTTGTTCTTTTCCCAGGCTAAAGGGATGAAAATGCGTTTCGATAATTGTGACGCTTCTGGTCCGCTGGAGAGAGAGGGGAGGAAGAGGGACTCGAGGGGGCGTAAAAGAGACACACATATGCTCTCGCGAGCGTCGGGACGAAATAATAATCAACGCCATCTCCGTGAGGGGATAAAGGATGTGGGGGGAGGGTTGAATTATGGTGTTTTCATTGTCGGGGAGAACAAGGGAAGGGGGGAAAAATGTCGCGAGCATTACGAAGCCGACCAAGCGAGCAATGGATAGAACTGTTAAAGTCGCCTGGGATTCAAAACTTATTATCGCGATGTGGGTTGAAAAACGGCCGCATTAAATTGCATGTCATTGAATCTCGTGACATCCGTGTAATATCCGTGAGAATAAAACCATGGCCGAAGGGGAATGACAGGATCGGTGGAGTTGTAAATTTTTCCACCAAAACTGACATGGCCAATTATGTAAAGCCGATTCAATTTATCCCCACGATTTAATGAAACAAGTAGAAAGTGCATCACGTGAAACCGACCATAGATTGGAATTATTATTAGATCTGAAATATAAAATTCCGAGGTTCGACATAAACACAACTTCGATCTGGTACATGCGGTAGCTATTTTATTTATGAAATTATTTTTCGATCGGGAATTCCGGCTAGCATCAGACGGAGTACAAAAACCGAACAGCATCGGTACCCTATGGTAGATTCCTACGAGTCTGGGGAAGTTTCGTGCCTTCAGTCTGTCGGTTTCGAAAGGGTGAAAATGTGATGTGAATGGAATGCGAATTCATACCGCAGGCATTAGCAGTCAATTTTACGATGCGAAACTTCGTATATGGAACATATATTCCGGAAATGAAGTGAAGTAAAAGGGTACAAAAGCCGAGAATGTAGACTGAAAGTTTTTTTTGTCGACAAAGTCAATTTCCTCTTTTGGTATTACTACGTTCCTACTGTTCCGAGCACCGTTGTCCGCAGCTGGTATGACATGACTGCGGCTATTGTTTAACCTGAATTCAATCACCGATGACTTGCGTATTCCGAAATTCTATTTTCCGCTGGGACTGTACACGAAATTCAATCATTTATGCCCACGTGAAATGCCATATTCCATTTAACGCAATGGAATTATATTTCATTCTATTCTAGAAAATCCTACATACCTTTTATGAATATCTAGGCACACACTTCCCTGGGAGTCCACGTTTGCCCTAGCTTTTATTTCTAGCCATTTTTTTTACAACTCCTGTGCACATGCGCTCGCTGTTGAACATACAACCCCCCTTTCCGAGAGGAAACTAATTTTTAAAATGTATGCTCCTGAATTAATATTTTAAATTAATTAAATTACAAACCTAAATAAAACGCACTTGGCTAACTTTGATAGAACCTATTGCCCCATACAGAAGACTAAACAGTTCTTGAATGATGTAAACCTATGCTAACTTATAACTCTCCACAGTGATGAGTTACGAATGTATTTAAATATTCTTAACTGTAGACACAGTATACGAGTACAGTAAAGCAAAGACGTAACGGAATGAGAGCAATTAATGTTATCTAAGTGTTCTTGCAAAAACTACACACTCAAAAGCAAGAAGAATAGTAATTTGTATTTCCTCAGCATTAATCCATTACTAGTGATTCCCACTTCAGAGAAAATCGAAAGAAATTACGAATGGTTGAAGTCAAGTATTAACAAAAGTTTATAAAACCACAAATATTATTCATAATAACTACTAAATAAAGGTACGAAGCCAAATCGATTTTATCAAAACCCAACATTATCACTCGATAAGATCAGCGTTCGCCAAGGAGAAAACTAATTTCCGACGAAAAGGTATCTTAGTCAGACCCTGTTTAATATTATTCTTAAGCATTTGAGAGAGTACATTCATTAATTGTGAGGTGCGAATCTTGCTTAAGGCAATATTTATTAGATTACCGTCTAATGATAAATAGAGCTCCAATAAATGTATCATGGAAAATTAAAAAAAGCTCTAGGAAGTATTTTCAATGCAATTAATGTCCATTAACTTACCTATAAGAAGTTTACAATTAATGATCATATATATTTTCCCATTTCAGTTACTTTTCTCTCGGATTCCCCTTTTCTCAACTTGATTTTCACTCTGAAATTATGGTTTTATTTTTCCTCTCGCTTTCATTTTACAATCTACACTTTATTTTAACTGCATTCGTAATTTCTTTTCACTTCCTTTTCTTTCTGGCGTTCCTTATAGTATTTCATTCCAGGCCTCTGCTGCCTCAGATCCCATTCACTCTCGGGCCATGTCCGTCACTCTCTCCCTCGCCCCGTCTCAGCCAGCCTCTTTCCACTCTCTCTTCTCCCTCGATCTCTCAGGGTTCCTATCGCCAAATTCCTTCCCCACTCTCCATCCGAACTTCCCACGACGCCCACTATTCCTTCCACCTCCTCAACAACATTGCCCCTCTAACCAACTCCAGCCTTCCTCGGCCGCTTCCCTTCATATCCCATCCCTTATCCCACTCTCGATTCCAAATAAATCCCTTCAATTTTTTGCCATTTATCATGTTTTTCACTCGATGGAAAAAATCGCTATAGATGGATTTACAGATGGAGGGAGAAAAAATAAGCGGGAGCGCAGAAAACAAACAGCATTTTTAAAAACCCCGACATTGGAAATCCAGTGGAATACGAGAAAACCCTCTTCCACTCTTCCAACCCTTATTCCCCCCTTCCATTTGCCACCCAAACCATCTCCCTCTCTCGCATCAAAGAACAACATTTCCAATATGAATTTACGGGGTCGGATATGAAAAACCTCGAGCACAAAACCCCCTGTCCCAAACTTCCCCGCCACTCTCCTCCGCTCCTCCCAGTGGGGCTCCAACACCCATTGTTCCCTTACCCCCTTCTTTCTTCGTGTCTCTTCCTTGGCCATGGAATATCTTCAGATCTTCTCCCGCCAACCTCTGTGCTTGCTTAGAATCCATATATTTCACTTCATTCTCTCTCCATTCCCAATTTATATTCTCGGATTGATGGCTCAGACGATATTTCCTCTCCCTGGGCTTAACGCATATTGGTCGACAATTATTTTTTTTCATTTTAATGGCATTTAATTAAAACTGTATGCCGTTTCCCGATATTTTTGATTTTTCCATACCCAATGGACCGATTTCCCGAATATTGTCAACATTTTACGATAATCATTTCATTTAAGAAACGCATGTATAGAGCCTTTATTATCATGCATGGATGTTGACGCGCTCATGAATTAATATTCGTACGGGTTATCATTCAGCTTAATTACATTAATGCTGGTATAAAACACCTACTATGTTTTGCACCCTCATATTGCATATTAACACCACAATAGAAGGTAGTTCATTGCTTAGGGAAATATTTAATGGCCAAATTACAAAAAAATATTATTCTGAACGCTGAAACAACGACCCAAAAAAAGGAATATGCATTATATGATGACGTGGCTTAGGTATGTAAATCACATAGATTTCTGTTATCAAGAGCTCAATAATTTTTCATGCTTGCACTTGAAGTTGCTTTCACGCATTGTATTCAGCAATTGATACAACTATTAGTTATCATCCCAAACGGAATACACTTTGCCTTTTAGTCCATCCTTTATTTTCTAGAGCACCTGGTCCATCGCATAATTGTTCGAGATAAGATTACTAAATCGCAACATACGAATTGCCCGAAGCAATGCTTCTGCCGACCTTCATTGATAAATATCGATGCCTCGAATCCACACGCACACACTTCCACACACACGCACGCCCACGCGCGCTCGCTCGCATGCACACACCCACTCGGGCGTCTCTTCATCCCACCGCGCCACCGCCAACCCTTCAATTCCCAGTTTTATTCGCATTCCCTCCGCTTTCTCCCATTCCCTCTCTTCTACCCTTAAACCCAAACCTCATTCATCCCTTTTAGCCCCTTCCCAAATCCCCTCACATGATGCCTCCGCCGCCCTCCCATATCTCTCTCTTATTCCCTCGTCTTCTCCTCCTCCTTCAACTATCTCTTCATCCGTGCTCTCCTATTCTTTACCCTCTCTCTCTCTCTTTCTCACCAGCTACAGTTATCTATTTTATTCCCCTAAATAACCCTCCCCTGTGAATCCATTCTCATATAATACAATCTTTATTTCCTCTCCTATTACGACCCCAAGGCGCGCTCGATCCCTTATCTCTCTCTCTCTCTCTCTCTCCCTCTCTACTCCCCAGCCGCTCCCACACCCTTGCTTATCCCTTTAGCCCTCCAACCCCATCGCACTTTCTCCAGACACACATCCCCTGCGCCCGTTCCCACAATGCGTACCTCCTTCAATTCCTCGAGTTGTGACCTCCCCAGAATCCAAAGACTTCGAATGAGGGAAACAAAACCAATGATTCCCTTCCCCCTATCTCTTTGCCCCGGCCATCTTCTCGCAACTGAGATAGAGACAGACAGAGAGAGAGAGAGCACCTTCTCTCTCCGATTCAGCGACGCGGCTTGCCCGCGAAACATCTCCCTGTCCTCCAATCTCCTCGTCGGAGATCCTACCTCCTCCCTTCCATCTCACCCCCCTTTTATATCCCGCATTCCCCACTCACACCCCCCATCCCCCGCCGAGGCCCAAATGCGGAGCGTTCCACACACAGGAACACGACTCGCAAAACTTTATTCTCGCATTTTCTCCTCTCCTTTTCTTATTGCACTGGCCATTAGCCGATTATTCATCCTCCATCTCTCTCCCTCTCAGGCATCCCAGGTAGCCACGTTTCCCCAACAACGGCCCTCCTCTTGTTCTGTCTTCTTCCCTCAACCCTGGACCGATCTTACTTTCTCCGCTTCCCATCAAATTCTTACGACGCCACTTCCCTACTCAAACCATCATAAATACTGCAGCGGTCATGCAGTGGTTTTGCGAGCCTCGCCCAGTCACAATTTAATCGAATAAAATGTTTTCTTATAACATATTTATCGGTGTGGCTTATCTCATCCGGGATGTACATAATATTTTTGCTGTCTTTCCATATGTTATACCCTTTATTTAAACGTTTCATATACCATCTCAATTCTTATCCTAATTACATTACTCTCATAACCATTATATCTCAATTACCGTCACAATACCAACGTAGACTACGCATCGTTTACAAGGCTATACTCTC
The DNA here is from genome assembly GCA_037158775.1 of Hetaerina titia. Classification (NCBI taxonomy): domain Eukaryota; kingdom Metazoa; phylum Arthropoda; class Insecta; order Odonata; family Calopterygidae; genus Hetaerina; species Hetaerina titia. Next base: position 36,970,007 of record CM073769.1, on the reverse strand, counting down.
CAAAAATAATAGACAATAAAAACCTTTACAATTAGAATATCATTACTTTAGTTTTGTTCAATTTCATCCACCAATAAATGCGTATTGTAATGTGTATTGCAATGTAACCAAACTATGTAAGCTTACTGATTAATTTAATCGCATTGAAGGGTTAATTTTAGAATGGGAAATTTTTGTTAGCATATTAGAGTGGATTTTTTTTACCTATAACTTGTATTTTTATCGTGTAGGTAGTCTCCAAATCGTTTAGATGTGCAAGACGGCAGCACGCAATATATACTAAATACGTGACGAGAGTATAGCGTAATTGACAGTTTCGACAATAAATGTCCTTTAAAAGAAATACATATTAAGAAGAATTCCTTAAGAACAATTAAATTAGGTACTGAGAGCTTTCGAATAATAACGATATCCTTATAAAGGGGGATTTCTTTCCAACTCCCAATAAATGTTGGACATAATAAACTTTATCATGTAATATTGCCCAAGTATGGGGAAATATCGGATACAGAACACATATTTGACAGCCCAAAAGTTAACAACACCATTTGAATTAAAATGTGGCATATAAAAAACATATCAGACAGCGAGGTTTTCCAAAAGATTCCATCAATAGAAAATACAGGCCGAAGAGAGTTGCTGGAGAAGTACTAATCGAAGTTAACCCAAAACTGGGCAGGTACCACTATTAACACGACGGCAATGGTACAGAAAGTGGTTCGTGTAGCGTAAAATATCTCAGAAGCTTAATAACATGACCACCTCCCCTTGGACCACGACATTGTGGAAGAGCTTGTACGTTCTGATGACTCCCAGAGTTGTACTACTGGAACTAATGATAACTGCTCCTTGTAAGATCACCCATGCTAGGATAGGTCTAAGGGTAGGAACTAGACGAAAATTTGTCCACGCTGCGTCTGTTTTTCAGTGAGTTGGTTGGAGTGATGGTGTCACGTTAAAACACTATTGAGGAAAATAACGAGAAAGAACCTCAAATATTTATCCCAATGTATTATAATGGACCCAAATATCGAAATGAGTCCTGGCAACTTTGGAGTTCGGCTCGCTGGACCATGTGTACTGACCAGCAGCTTAAGTGTCAAGGTGGCATTAGAGAAACTTAGACTATCGAGAAAATTGGGAAAGATTAAGCGTCTAACTTTACTTGTCTTTAAAATCAAATTGTTCTGGCATCATTTAGAGAACCACTCAAAATTATTTTGGTCTTACGCAAGGCAAAGGAAACGTTCAACTGTAGATTATTTAACGGCGGAAAATAGCAAATATGTTTCAAATAGCGTAAAAGAGCCAAGTATACTTAATATTTTCATTCCTAATGCATGCACCCAAAATATCAATGAACAACGGCGAGTGCCCCATACGCACACAAAGAGCGACATATTATTGCCCCAAGAAGGCATATGAAAACATCTTCTAAATGTGAAAATTAAGCCCTTGGTCCAGAAGAAACCCCCGCTGTTATACCGTATGAACTTGTGGATGGCATAGCACTTAAAAATTGTTTTCTAAAAGTCGATAGAAGAGATTCCATTTCTCGCGGCTCAAGCTGGGACAAAGGCGTCAATAGGGAGGATCTAGGAGGAAATATTAAATTAAAGAAATTCTTTAACATCGATAACCTAAAAATCATAGATGATATCATTGTTAGCTACGAGGGCTGTCCAGACAGAAACCTACGTTTCAAATAAAATATGTACCTAAAGACAAAACAAGTTTTATTTTGCGAGGATACATTTTAAAGGCACATTCTTAAACTTGGTTGACATTCAAATTGAGGCATTTATCATAACGATTTGTGGACTTTTGCCTTCTTACTTTTCAAATTCTAGCTTGCACGTTATTTGATAAACTTTACTACATTCTAAGATGCATGTGTGTGTTAGTTTGATAGTTTATTTTCATTCGTGTAAGTTGCAAGGGTTTTTGCATGAATTTATGCGCTACAATGGGTTTAGATTAGCATGAATATGTTGATTTAGCATGTAATTTTGTTCTCTTTAATGGGTGGTAACCTAACAACCCCCGCCGCACGCCCTTGCGGCGGCTTGCGGGGCATTTTATAGATGTAGAACGATAAACAAGCTTTACTATTCGGTCTCTGAAGAAATGTACCACCTTAAATAAAGAGGTATCAAAAAATACGCATGAACGTGATCAATATGAATTTAACATAAATCGTTTAAAAATTTTAATGAAGAGATTACAGTGAAGTAAAAAGCCAAAAGTTCATTTAAGTAGTAGCACATATGATGAGCAGCAGAAACCCATTTATTTGGGATTTTTTGGGCGAAATTCGATAGTGAATAAGGGATAGATTTACTATGGAAATAGTTCAAAAGGAGAGAAACGACCATCAGGTCATCTAAGTAGTAACGTAAAATAATAATAGTATAAATTTTGATATAAAAGAAAACGTCTGAAGCTTCGGAATGGTTGTAAAATAATACAGGTGGGTGGAAAATGGACGCTTTGAAGAGCACACACAAGAATAGAGAAAATGAGATATTTGGAGAAGAAGAGACTAAGAATTATAGAGCGTGGTGTGAGAATGGAGGAAATTATCGAGAGAATACAAAGGAGGTAGACATTAATTCGAGTAAAATAGGCAATGCGTTCAGAAGGCCGTGATGGCGGAAATGCGAGGTGGAAGCAGTGAAAGAATATGCAGTTTGGACAACATAAGTGAAAGTATATGGAGCTTTATGAGAACTAAAATTTTTAGAGGCTGAATTCTTGTAGGATGTGTGGTCCTGTTCGTTTCTCATGACCAGAAAAGGGGATGACTCATTCATTCAAAATATCATCATTGAAAAAATTATCCCTCATTGATTTAAAATTGAATCGACGGTTTATAACAGAATTTATTCCGTGAAAACAGTTCTGTTTCCCATATCGGACCTCCACTGTGGCTTAGACCGAGGGTGCCATTCTGAAAAGGACTTTTGCATCAATTCTAAACTATTCTAATTAAAAATAAAACAGTTTCTGGCGTAACTGATTAAGAATTGATGATGTTATGCTATAACGAAACCTGGGTTGTAAAAATTAAAAAGTTTATGTGGAAAAGTAAAGTGGTTTGATTATTAAAAGTCACTATTCTAATTAATAATGTTAATATATTGTGTCCTAACTCGTTCCGATAGGCGAACATTGGGAATCAAAGGTGAAAGAGGTATGTCATGGTTCTACGGAGCAATGAATTTGCGGCGAGTGTACGGGTGGAGCGGTAAACATTCAAGTGGGACTGCAACGGTATCGGTTCGGGACGAGTTCGGTTTCAATTCTTAAATTAGAACGACTCCGGCCAAGTTCTCCATGACAACCTAAACGAAAATTAAATATATTTTTGTACAACATTTTCTTCTAGTTAATTTCGGTTTCTGAACAGCCAACAGTCAACAATTGAAATTATTTGAATCTCTTTAATCGATTCTAATGAAAATGTTATGATATAAAGCCTTTGAAAAAAAAGAAAACAATTTCTTATTCGTAGGCAAATTGGTTTGAGGTAAATAGACACACGATTTCGGATAGTTATACTTGTATTTCATCATTAAAATCAATGGATACACACCTAAGAGATAACAAGACAATTAATTACAACAGCAAGAAAAATCACTTATTTTCTTATCACGTGCACCAGTGACTTAAAACTCAACTGTTACAATGCTATAAAACTCCTTTGCCTTGACAATACAATCTACCCATCGCAATGTTAGTTACCCAAAATAACTCAATTATTGAACCAATTTATTATCTTCTTTGTTAGTAAGCATTGAAACTATTTCAGGTCTGAAAGCACTGAACATTTTTACATAATCAGCAAATTCTTATCCTGAATTCAAGCATTTTTACTCATTGTACCACAGACTGAATGCCCCTTCCCCAAACAATGAAGTACGCTGTCGACTTGAGATTCGGGTTCAAGCATTGCAACATTACAAGGCATAACATTAAGTCTAACGATCTAATCGGAACCACCATGTATTTTCACAGAGGACAAAATCCCTTAACGATTACCAAAATAATAAATACGAATTAGGAACTGATCCTGCTGTCGAAAAAGTTCCCGCTTGTCCTCCATTGGCGTGCTCACGGAAGCAGGTCTATTTCTTCTTCAACCGCGTCGAATTCACCCGCATATCTTTCCATCCTCACTCACACGGGGCGAGGGGGACAAGAAGGGACATGTATCCCAGGCGCATTGATCCCGAGAGTAATGGCATGGAAGATCACGCACCTGCGCTGCCGCCAAACCCCGCGCGCGTCTCTGTTTTTGTGCACGTACATGGGGATCTCCCCTTCCCATCCATCGCCCATCCTTTCTCCCGCCTCAATCAGACCCCCAAACTCTCCTCTTCCCCACTCACCACCCTCAGACCCCCACGGTGGCCATTTCTTCCACGCCCACGCAACTGGCCTCCGACGTCCACCGGATCACCAGCCCGCGAGGCGCAGATTTACGAGGGTGCCCCGCATAATCCCCTTCACACACCCTCGTAACAATGTCTGTATCGTCTATATCTCTGCTCTCCCACCTTCGCACACAATAAGAAAGAGTCAGAAATTGGAAAATGATATCGCCATCTTTGCTTTGAGTAAAAGACTACTCACTAGACATGTCACATAGGCTTTAGTAGGAGGTAATGTTCGTAATTTGATTAAATATTACTGCAATTCACAGTATTTTGAAATAAAACTTAACACGACCTAGGTCAAAACAGATACAACATCAGACCTGATGATGATGCATGTATATTGAAACCTAGGTAGGTCGTATTAAATTATGTTTTAAATAGAGGAAAATTACAGATATATTTATTCAAACAATGAGTTCTCAGAATTAATGCAATACCATTCCAAACTATTGCTGGAATCTTATGTATTTATGGGTGGAATCGATTTTGCAATAAATTGACACAGGAGGAGAGAGTTCCGAAAAATATGGCTAAAGATATGCATTTGCAAATTAATGTGATGATTTTGATCCAGATGACATTTCGGAAAATATTACAGTGATTTTTTAGTCTAAAAGAGCAAAATACTAATATCGTCTGGCTCACACCCCCTAAGCGGATGTTAATAGAACACATACTGATGCGGAAAAACATCTTCGTCCTAAGACTAATAATATGAAGTAAGAATTATAATCATATACAAAGAATGGTTTTAGTATTTTGTAATGTAATCCGTATTAGTCACACTTAAAAATCTTACAAAAATTTTACTAATAAATATTTTGCGCAGCCAAGCTTGGTGCGGACGGTTTTTCCTGTGGCTTTGCATCAACAGATAGTTTTGTGCTTGAAACTCCCCAGAATAGGAATGATTTGTCGAGAAGGTAATACTATCTACCGCACGAATTAAAGAGGTTTTTTCTGCCTGTATGTTAAGCATTCGTTGTTCGAGGAATTGAAGGGATATACAGGGTTCGTCCGGAAAATAAGTGTACTGAGCTCAGGAAAAAAAAAGATATTACACTTTTATATATCTTAAGCTAATATTCCTCAAAATAGGACCCTTGTGAGTCGATACACTTGTTCCAGCGGCGTTCCCATTCCTGGAACGCTCCCGCGAAGGCATCATCGGGAACATCTCGAAGACACGTCGTCACGGCCTGTTTGACGGCGTCCAAAGTCCCGTATCGCGTTCCTTTCAAACTCCTCTTTATCTTCGGGAACAGAAATGTTCTCTAAAATATGTGGATCATTTTTGCAGTGATCCGCAAGTTGTGTCGCGATTTCCAAACGATTGAGTCTTTGATCATCACTGAGCACTTTCGGCACCAATTTTGCACACATTTTTCGCATCTGTAATTGGTCCCTAATAATCTCGTGCACTATTGTTTTTGGCACCTTACACTGCTCTGCTATCATCCGAACACTAAGACGACGATCAGAGTTCAGTACATCACGAACTTTTCGCACATTTTCGTCGGTGAGTGTCGTTGATGGGCGTCCAGGCCGTGGTTCGTCGTCGACCTCTTCTCTGCCCTCCACGAACATCTGTGCCACCGAAAAATCATGTTTCTGGACATGGCTGACTCCCCGTAAGCCTGGTTAATCATACCGACAGTTTCGGTAGACGATTTCCCAAGCTTTAATTGATTGAATTTTAATTTTTTGAACTTTAATTGAAAATTTGATGGAATAACGCTGCTCCAAAAACTTCGGCATCGCGTTCCGTGACGTGGGTCGAGCGTGGAGGTTCGCGTTAACAGAGCTCCTCACTACACCACAGCTCAGAGCCGACTGCCTTTTTCAGCGTCGCTTGCCAACATACCCCCCTCCAATCGCAGCCCGTCAGAGCGGTACTGGGCGCGCCTGGAGCGGTGGAAAAAAATCAGTACAATTATTATCCGGACGAACCATGTTTTGCACTCTCATAGGTAATGTAAATACTATCGTTGACGTGACACTCATTTAAGCGCAATTAATTCGCCAATTCTTCTTAGAACAGCTGTCCTTCTAGCCACATTGTGGTAATGCGAGCTTTATATTGGGATTTTTTAAATAATTGGCAGGACGATGCTTGAACACATACTCAAGTTATGGCAGTAAGTTCTGTTTCTTCGAAGAGATTCCATAAAACCTGGTCTGTTTATGCTGCTTCGTAATTGTTTGTATAGGTTAAGAAACGAGAAAAACACAGTTGATAGCACTTAATTCTGCTATCAAATGGACCGTAAACATGAAACAAGCATGACCGTCCATAAATTTTGATGTGAATTACCGATCCACCTGGTAATGCCTGGTATGCCTCAAACGGTTGCATTAATATATCAATCATATAGGTACACCGGATGGAAATCAAAAGGCAATGTATTTAATCATAATTGTAACCCAATACCGTCAGATACGCTTTTATATAAAGTAATCAAATCAATTTTTTGACCACATGCAATTTCTGGAGTTATTCAGAATAAGTAATAGAATTAGTTTCCAAAATTTATAATGCTCCTGTTTCACTTGGTGCCTGTTGAAATTTTGTAACATTCAAATCAGTTTGACGAATCTGAAAATGTTTGCAGATTTTATTAAATCTTATTGAGGTACGACCAGTCTCTAATTGTAACCACATTTGAGATGAAAACGGTCATACTGAAAGACAATGTGGTGAAATTTTCAATTTATTTCTGATCCATCAAGGTGTAATTTCACAAGTTTGAGCTAGATAATACTGAGTTAAAATCCGTTATACAATATCTTCGGATGTTCGCTAAATATAAACACCGAAAATTGAAGCGGTTGGAAAAATAGGTTATGACATAAAAAGTATTCTGTGGAAGTTCAAAATATAACACAATATCTACCAATGCCGAGGATTTTAAAGGATCAAAATATCCCGCTGCACTGCTAGAGATAGTTAGTGAGGTCACTGCTAGAAAGAAAAACGGAATTAATGTATACTGTTTTCTTCATTAGATGAATTTAGGTTAGATATCACGCAGTGTACTTTTGGTACAATTAATTTATTTAATTCAGAAGAGAGGAAACTGAAAGGATAAGCGAATCATTAGAAACCTACACATGCCTAAAACCGCATAAATACGAGTAGTAGATGGAGATACGGGATAGGAAGCGGTAGACGAGGTAAAATAGGGGTCTCAAAATACTTCCTCACGTTTATAAGATATACGAGGAGAATTGATATGACTGGATCAAGGATGGAATTAATATGTGAGAAACTGGTCAATTCAATTGGATTTGCGATTTATCAAGCCTTAATTACCCAATAAGTCAAGGGAATGCAATTATTTCGGAGCGCATTTGTCAACGATTGTCAAGTGATAGGTGTGTGAAGAGAATCCATGAGAAAAAACCGAAGGCGATGGGGTTTTCCATAAATAGGAATGCTAAAAAAAACAATAAAGGTAGTCAGAGCATTATGACATGAACAGATGAACAGCAGGTATATCAATTCTGTAGTTTTTAATGCACTTGACAAGAAAGGGAGTAAGGTAGTAGGGACACATAAGAATGGTTGTGTTAATCAAAAATGCTTTTATGAAGTGAACGATTTGATGACAAGTACCATTAAGTAACGACTCACAGTAAAGACTGATGATTACTAAAGAACGAATGCTAGTTTTTGATCGGTTGGATATTTGGCCATAGGTGCAAGAGAGTAAGCATTGAATGGAGACGCTTGAGATGCTGGAAGAGAGAACAATGAATAACGTGAAATAGATAGCAATGAAGATATAAAAAGAAGCTCTATGCATAATATCGAAGTAAAGGTTGCTGGGTGATAGTGAAAGAGGGCAAAGGAATTAGATGTAGACCATGTTGAGGGGTATTGGAACGTTTAGGTCCGTGGTAGAGAGAGGAATGTTTATTACACGTTGCGCGTGTAAGAAAAGAATACGCATGTTCGACGGAAGGTCAAGTAGTACCACGAATTTGAAGTTTAAGAATGGTTTACGGCAATTCAGACTATAGAGATTTTTTATTGCACTTTTAGACGGAATTTAATTATACTGCAATACTTTGAAATTGGAGGCATCAAAAGCCTACCTTGACCGATAGCTTACTCAATAAAATGAATGTTTCCCGGTACAAGTTATCCAATAGCAATGTGTGCCTATTCTGTGAAACCTTACCCAAGCATATTTAAAGTTTCACCACGCTGCACAACGCTTTCTTACCACAGGGAGTACTGCAGTTAATGATCTTTGCCATAGTACCTTGACTAACAGGACTATTCTACTCTCACCATTTAGTTCCTTTGTGGAGTTGAGAAACAGCTAAAGTTCGGCCGTGCAAGTTTCGCTTGGTGTTCATTAGTCCGCCGAAGTGAATGCCTTTCATTAATGTTATGAACATGCGGAAGAGATAAGGTTGGGTGCAGAGTATTATCTCATTTTTCTAATAGAAAAAATGGCGAATTAAATGATAATGCATTTTATGTTTTTGGGTTTCAATTGATGGGCAATTATCCGGATAATTAGAGAATGATGGGCACGGTGCTCTCTGTATTCTTTTCGTTGACAGCTAAATGCTTATTTCTTTCTTATTTATGTCTAGGTTTATAATACTAACACACAATTGGCCACGTTAGGAAAAAGGCATATAATGCTCTAATGTAATATATAACACATTAGCAATTAAAAAAGTATGTCGGTTTAGTGATTAGGCATAAAAATCTAATTCATACAATCTTTTACGTACATGACTACAAGCCTGCGAAAATGCATATACGAGGACTAGCCGACGACTTAGGAAAAGCATCATATTTTAACAGTGCTTTTATGATTGAGCCTGCCATCTTGGCATCCCATTTGAATTGTGACATGAAATATACATTAATTATGATCACCTATGCTGATATTGAAAGCTATTTATTTAGTTTATTACAGTAATATAATTCCGAAAACATCCAGGTTTCGGCGTTTATATCGGATGATAAACATGAAATAATAACGGCGACAGCTACAAACATCCAGCCCAAGGTGGGAAAATCCACCTAGGTGATTGGACTGCGTTACCAGACCGCCAAGGAGGCCGACATAAATATATTTAAGATCAATTTAATTGCATAAAACATACTTCTAATTGCTATGATATGAATGCATGGAACACTATGCTCCATTTCAATACCGGATGATTTTGTATGGGCACAGAGTATTTAAAAATTATTTCGCAGGTAAGGAAATAACCAATAGTAGGAACAAGAGTCACAGATCTCATTAACCGTTGGGGTGAACAATTAGATATAAGAACAACACTTTCCTTTTGGAAAGCACATTTTTACATCACATGTAAGTTATTTGATACCGTTATATTTATAACAAGATTAGAATTTCTACATATTTCAGTGAAGAATACTGTTTCTAAGAATAGGGGCCTGGATAAACTCCTAAATCTGTGTATACAATGCTAAATTCTTTGCTTTTAGACACCCATGTTTGTAGCTAAACGTTACTACGTAGATAAGCGTTTCACTCCCTATGAATTATTCTTATTTGCGAATTTCCAATCCTGGGTATTTATCAGAAACTTACATAAAATGGAAATATGGAGCGGGTTAGATAGTAATTACGGCTTTGGAGCTGAAACTGATGAAAAATGGAAGAAACACTGAAAATGGATTAATTAATCCTCATCTACAAAGGTTTATCCATATTGTAGGGTTATTTATTCAATATTTAAAATATTGACATTTGTTCACTAGCTTTGCCCCAAAAAGTAGGCATGGTTTCTAATTTGACGGGCTTGAAAGATTACACTCATCGTACGTATTTGAACGAACTCATAAACCGTATTTGGTGAATATCTGGATACTCGCATCGGACCTGTCGGAAGTCCCGCGTATATCTTTTGCAACCTTGAATGATCCGGAGTATATTGGATTCAGATGACGACACCTTTCCAGATTCTTAATTATCCGGTTAGCTGCAGACTTAGATTCATTGAACAAACATTGCGTCTCCACTTATTTTATCAAATATTGTGCACAAAACCAGATACACCAGATAGAATTAATTAACAGTTAACGTCATCCAACTTCTATTCTACTTGATTACTTACCTAGATGTTCCTAGGCGGACACAAAAACGACGTTGAATGCAAGCAAAGCCGGGGAAAAATTTTCCTCGAAAATCTTATCCCTTCCCCAGATTTCGCCACATTTTTCCCTTTCGCATGCCTCTATAATTTAATGTGCTATTCTCCCTTTGATGCCACCAAAAACTTTTGCCCTCTCACTATCTCCCACTTCCTATGAAGTCGGCCGGCAATTTTCCCGAGTGAGAGAGGGAGAAAACGGCAGAGCGCGAAATATTCGGCTCTGGATAGGAACGGAGGCCGAAGAATATCGAGCGGTGATCCTCTTTTTTAATTTCCTGGATGCGACGCTCACAAATTGAATCTGATCGTTCCATCCCCCTCCCGTTTCAATCCTCTCCCTCGTCGACTCTCCCGCTACCGTGTGCTTTCGTCCGCCCTCCATTTCCTATTCTCTCTCAAAGCAGTTCCCTCTTGTGACCCATATAGGTCACGGTTTCTACCTCGGTTATTCTCTCATTCTTGCTTCGAGGCTCATTTTTCAATATTTAGACTGACAAAAAAAAAGAGAAGAATAAAATTTCCTTTCGAAATGAGTCATCAAATTGAATGCCATAAAAAAATTAACTGCACTACCAAGTGCGGAAATCTGACCGCCACGGGACTGGCTTTAAGCGCAAATAGGAGCTTAAAGGAGTTTATTCACTATCAAAATTTCACTTTAAAAATACTGAAATACACTTGGAAACCGTGACCCGTAATGAGATACTGCAAGAGAAGCGGTAATATCGCAATTAAACGGCAAACACCATTCCTGAAATAACGCCCTCTTGAGTGAGTTTCTTTAGACTCAGAAGTCCAAGCCAATACCAATAACGCCTAAGAAATAAATCCTTTCAACTAAAATAAAAATGAAAATTCACAGAGTTTCCTTTTAAGTACTTGAAGAGTTTTGGTTGACAAAGTCTCTGTTTTAAAATAATTTCAGGATCAATTAGGAAAAAACTTCCTCAAATTGATCCTCAAATGTATTTAGCAGCATAAACAATTAATTTAATTAACTTTAGTGCACACTTCCCATTAGTGATACTTCCGCTTCGCTCTGTTTACTATGAATAATATCGGAAATGTACACATTGGACGTAATATTACATACATGTCAGGAGTCTATAATCATGACATAGCGGACATATAGCAATTACGACGCATTGCGCTGGACGGGCATCAAAGCTCATTTGACATGGAATACAATGCACGACGCACCAATCATATCAAAACTTAGTCTGCGACGGATCCAATTCAAAGGCCATTAATTGCATATGACGTAAGTAATCATTCGTCTCTGGCTCCAGGTAATCTGATATACTCGCATAGTGTCCTACTTTTCTCCTTTTTCCAAAATGGACGAGGCTTGTGTAATTGTTATCAACGAGTCCCAAATGTAACAAATTCATGCTGCATGAATAATTCCCATTTTTAATGGGAGTAAACACTATGAAAACTGTTACACATTGATTATTCAAGGCACACATGATTTCAGGCACACATTTTATAAATTAGACAATATTGAAGTGTGAGATATTGTACACAATTTTAAACGAGATATAAGTGGACTTTTGCGTACTAATGTAAATCGTAATTTCTCAGGGTTATCTTCTCAAAAAATGTCCAATTAAGGCTTCCACGACTACAATTTAGATGGCTTTGGCTTCTCTCCGTGACAATCTAATTTCTAAAGACTTTTGATTCACATCTCGTCTTTGAACAGGAGTAAAGGGGAATCTGGTCGTATAACTTTTGATTCTAACTTCTATGTGATCCAACAACCAATTATAACAGTCCAAATAATTTTGAAATATTGACATGAGAGACAGCAGTAATGCCACTCTTCATTAACTGAATACACATCAAACATTTCATGAAACGGATATCAAAAGATACACCACACGAGTAGCGACGGTTGCCCAATTACAAATGTATCTAAATGTTGGTAACTTCTTATTTCATCACTTCTGTTCTGAGAATATAATCCCCTCCAATCAAGTCATGAGCTCCTTTGCAGAATATTTAAGACCTTATTTGATTGAACAATAATATGAAAACAGGTACAACCATTTGGCGGTTTTTATATGAAAACGGATAAAACTATTTGACTGGGGTCTGTTAAAATTGGAAGAAAAATGCCTCATCTGGTACATATAATTAACCAGACCAATAAAATTCCAAAATCTAAGGAAAAAGTGATTAATTACATATTTCAAACAGTATATTACTTTTACAATTAGGAAAGCCAATATATTTATAATTATAGTGGAAAAACCTGGAAATCGTCTTGAAGACATAATATAAGTATCTAATATGCATCATGATTGGTAACATAATGCTTGAAACATAATATTTTCGTACAACTATGACCCATAACGTCAATTGAAAGCAGATATAGGGTAACGATTGTAATGCATGAATGGAAAGGGATGGTCATGACATCATTAGCTTATTTAGTGTTACGAAATACCGTTGAAGCCTCGTTTTCCACGGAGAGATATACGAAATACCTCAAGTGGCGAAATATCAATTTTCCATTGTGGAACACATTACCGGAGTATTGTGCATTTGATTAGTTTACTTCATTTCTTCAAAAGCCACATAAACACCAAATTACCCATTAACGTTTAAAGACGTGTGTAAATACGTTCCACATCCATCCTCTTAAACAGCTACACACGCTGAACGAAAGTTAAATACCTACTGGGACGACTCTCCGTTTTGCTTAACGAGGGAGATAGTGATGAAGGGGAATGGGGATTTGACAAAGTTCCACAAGAAGATAGAAATTATAGAATTTAATGAGCACAGGGTAATTTGCACCAACTGTGGAAAGGGAATTCAATGGTTTGCGTCACAAATATTGAAAAGTGAAACCAATGTAAATAACTGGAAAAAATAAGATGTGTTTTTAAAATCTACATATAGACCAGAAGGTAGTCTTAAGAATACTTAATAAAGTAAAAATATAATAAAATAGTAAAATATTCAATTGAAGTGTCGAAATTCGATTGTTAGATAGGAATTTTAAGTACCAAAGTATGCCATAAATTACTTGTAATTTTTCCAGCAATGAAACGTTACACCACGTTTTGTTCATTATAATTCGAGATAGCAGATATTTCCTCTAAATCTTTAGGGGTTGACTACTCGGTCAAGGGCCTCGGTTATTTCATAAGAACTTTAGCTAGGAATTTTCAATCAGAAGGGACGCAAAAAGAAAAATTGTGTTGGACAAAGGAGTTCCCAAATGGCGAAGGGAATTGATGAGTAGGATGTCGACTACATATGTAAAAAATATTAGAGAAAACATTTGACAAGGAGCGTGATTCTGTACGGTGCGAAACAGTGACAGTTTAAACAAGATTGTTAGCATGGACTGGAGGTTTTTGGAATCTGGGTGTAAAGAAGGATGGAGAAGATGAAATGAACAGAAAGGAAAGCAAACGAGAAGGTGCTTGGAATGATCGGGGAGAAGAGCGGGCTGTTTTGAGAAACCCAAAAGAGGCAGAAATGATGGCAATTTGATATTTTGATTAACGATGGGATTTGGATGACCGGGATGAAGGGGAGAACGTAAGGTAAACAAAGAAGGGGAAGAAACAGGATAGGTTTGTTGGACGGAATGAAGGGAGGAGGGAACTATGTGGAATTGATGCGGGGTTACATACAGTGTCGGATTTCAGGTTTTCTTTTGCAAGGAGAGGCAAGGAGATATATCGTTATTCTATTGCATAACGTGTGTCATTGAAAACCAATAATATATATCATTAATTAAATAATTATGCAAGACTTTTTATATTATTCCACATCTATTAGAAGTGTTTACTACCTCATTTTTCTACTTCATATTAAATACAGCAACTCTATTCACAGGAAAGTTAGATAGTAGAAATAAATTTCTTCTATATGGACGGAAAACTGAAGCTGGGTATAAATAATTTTTTGCCAATTAAATCAAACTGGTTTATTTGAGCTTCAAGCGCTAAACAACATTCGCGCAGTCCAAACGTAAAATGAAAATAAATAACCGAAAAATACGCGACTCTTCACGGAAAAATATGCAAATGTATGCTATTCTATCAAACTGAAGGACATATCACTATTAGGTTAGAAACCTAAACAATATATAGTAAGCAAGAAACGACTTCATCAAATTAGAAATTTTGAATATTTTTCACATAAGAGGGAATAAATGTCAATCAGCTGTCGCAGCACAAATATCGTTGGAGACTAAATCATTCGGACAGCTGCCGATGAACACAATAAGATTTCATCAGAGTATTCTCAAAACTTTGTTTTTACATCTAATATTATGCAGTCAGCAGCGATACAGGATTGGATTTGTATTAAGAGCTCGATATTCCTGCATGTGTCTTCCACGGTGTGATTTTTTGTAACAAAGATCGCTTCCAGTAGATTTCATGAAGCATTCCAACGCACAATTATTGATGGAAATAAAGAAAATTACGCCTTGTCTTCATCACCTTAGTGTTGCTGGATATGGTTCCCAAACCGGAAATGACGGTCAACGTTATATCGGGTATATTCCAAACGCAAACACAAACATGTAAGAGGGATATGTTTTGGTGAAAGCGATAATACGATCTCCTTTTACGCACCAGGCAGAAAATACCGAAGGTGTCCACGAGGTTATATTTTAGTAGGGGTGGCGGACGGGCCTGAGTCGACGGAAATCCTCAATTTACGCCGGATTGCGAAAACGTCAGCAAACATACCTTCGGCACAGAAAAGGGCTTCGTAGGATTAAAGTAGAGAATAAACCCCTCCCGACCGACCAACTCCCCCTTCCGCGCCAACCTGCTCTCCTTCACCGACTCGCCTCGTTCCTGAAACGGAGATGGGTCGGGGTGGGTGGGTGTGGGGGTTGACCGCCCCCCCCCACTCGGGAAAGCCCCTCATCCCTCCCTCCTCAACGCTATCCCTCCCAACACCCCCCCGGAATATGTGAAACGGCGCGGAATATATGAAATCGACTTAACTCATTTCTCACCCCACGGCGCGGCATTTTGTGCGAGCATGGGCTGGCTTGGTCGCTTGGTGGAAGGAAAGGGTGGCCCATGGAAGGAAGGAGGGGAGGGCAAATGGGAAGAAGCAAGGGACCCTTAATAAGGCGGCGAAAGGGGTGAGGCGGGAGACGGCGTGTTGGAAGTGAGAGGGGTTCAGGGGTACACCGAGGACGGACCGGTTAGGAACTCACTGGTCGCTGTTTTCAAATCTCAAGATTAGGCGGAATTAACTCGGAAACCTTTTGTAATGGCTGCGCTTTGGCGTTCGGTAATATTTCTGCGGGGAGTGGGATAAAGTGTGGGCGCTTGGAGGGGCGGTGAACGGGGAGACAGAGTTAAAAGGGTGGAAGATAAAAGAATGAGGGAGGGGGGAGAAGGAGGAAGGGCAACAGCTTTTGAATAGAATGGCCCTCTCGGGAAGGGAAAAAATGGCATGCGCCGAGCAGATGCGGTGGAGGGCGAGGCAGGGTTTCGCAGGGAGAGAGGGATCTCAGGGAAGGGGTCGGTCGCCTGAACGGAGAGCGCGCCAGGATTTTCGGGGGAGCGTCATGGGAAGCGGAGTAGGGTGAGCAAGGGATCGGAAAGGAAGGGAGACAAGGAAGAGGGAAGTCGGAGGAATTCTGGAACGGCAGGAGGTAATTTTCCGAATTCTAATTAATGATGACCGACCGAAAGTTGGGTAATTGAATTTCTTGGCATGCTCGACCCATTATCGAAGCATATCCATATTGTAATAGATGCGGCAAATTATAATTTGGAGTGTCATTTGAATGGGGAGTAATGTTTCCAAATCGAACACTTTCGATTTGAAATAAGTCATTCAATCGCTAATGCTTCTTCTTTTGAAAAACAGAACAAAATCGGCAGAACGATAGAACTGAATCCGAGCTTGGACGTAGGTTGGGCAGGGTTTGGAAGTACGTTCGAGAAGAATTGTTAGGAAGCCTTAGGAGTCAAATAAATATGTATTCCACTGCTTAATTTGAATTTCGCAAATGCCAGTAACCATTCCCAACTTTCTCCAAAAACCTAATAAATTTATTAAAACAGTAATGAGTAATATAAACACTAATAGCCTCGATGAAGAAAGATCCACTAAGGTGAACCTAAAACTATCAAATTTCAGACATAGGAGATTGGATTATTATAAATCAAATTGATCACAATATAGTTTAAAAATTAAATGAAACCCTTTTGATTACACATCAAAAATCTCATCTTATTGGTCCATTTCAATCAGTAGGAACCCAATGCGTATAGAGAGACACGCTCAGGGCTGAAAATTGAGTTTCCTCCTTTCAGTTTATGTGATCAGATTAACGAGTGAGGAGAGAATGAGGAGACCCCAATCGAATGAACTCAACCAATCTCGAAGTCACGGCGGGTAGTTGCAGGCGATTGTCCTGGGGTATTGAATTAATTTTAATTCAGTCCCAGGTTATAAAAATACCCTGGGACCAGATCTTCTTGAAATCAATTGTTGTTCAACCAAATTCTTTACTTTGTTTAAAAATACTCGAGAAACCAAAAGAAACGAATTTCAGCAGATCTTAACAGCCAAAATCTTTCTTTCCCAAAGAAATATGAAAATTCGTCGCTCGTTAATACACATTTTATGTGGAAAAACCAAGTGTTTCTTTTGCAAATATGTATCAATTCCACAAAGTGACGTCTGAAGTTATCTCCTTTATGAAGTTATCTCCTCTGCATGCACTTTTGCCGAGGGAGATTCTGGTGTATATTTTAATTCACTAGGAAATGCAATGCGAAGGCGACATAAGTGGTGCTACACTGTCCTCATACATGTCTACACTGCCCTAATACATACAATTCCACATTTTAAAGTGGATTCTCCTTACGAATCTTGGACTTACATGCTACTGACTGATAGAAAAAGCAGTTTGTTGAAGATAGTTCTCGGCATTGACTGCACGAGCAATCCTGAAACTATTCTGACAATAAATGTTTGTATACAAAGTTAGAATGTACAGTGTCACTCTAAAACATACTACGTTTTTCACAACGAAATAATTTTCTTCCTCCATGAAAAGCCATTGCAAGTAAACAATTAAAAATTAACCTTTGTTTAGTGCTTTTTCAAAATGAAAGGAAACACGTTTAGTAATATTTGCATAGGTTCAGGATCAACATATATTTCTTTCATTCGGAGAATAACGTGAAATTAATTGGTAGCTAGGGTAAATCGAAATGGGTAAAATATTCTGATGTCCTGAATCGTAGGAGGGTCAGATGGAATACGGTTTCAATTTTAATGTATTTTAAATACGAGAAAAATTATACCAGGGCCCAAATGCGTGAACAGGTTTACTATAAAGATTATTAACTGGTACCCGGGAAAAAAGTTATGGGAAACCCCATGCTGACTAACAAAGAGACTAACGAAGCTTTTGCAAATAATAATGTAGTTTTAATAATAATATTATATTTATAAGAATGTTTAGAAGTAATTTGGCGTAATTCGTTGTATTTGATTATTTTAACAGCTTTGTTGACATAGTTTCGTTTAAATACTTTTTTTATGCTAGCAACTATTAGAACTATAATATTGAATGAACTACAAACATATCCACAAATACGAGTAAGTAATTTCCACTAATTGGGGAGACACTAAGTATGGTCATCTTTTGCAGAATTCATAATGCACTATGAGTCGACCGAATTGAAAAAATGTGAACTTTTGTTGCTCTATGCCATAGCATCAAGATAAACCCTCAACCATGGAGAGATGTAGTAAGTAAAAAAGATATGGTTCTGATACAATTTAAGTATAGTCACTTTTTCCATGTGAAAGTGAGCACATATGACAAAGAACCACAAAGGAAACCAGGACGAACCTCGAAAAATCGCACGTTTAATAATAAATTAATTTTACTCGGTAATCACAAATTGATAACCAGAATTTGACAAAATATTGATAATTTAAGCTAAATAAAAGGAAATGCTTGGATTTTTCAAGATCATATTAAGTAGATAAATTTCGATGTCCGCATTAGATTTTGATGCTGTAATAATAGAAGTAACGTACACGAAATAACCAATTAGATAACAAACAATATTTATGCTTCACCCTTTGCATTTTCTTCAGCGTGATACTGTATAAACATCGCATGGCATGTAAAATTACAGGGAATATTCCACCATAAATTGCAAATGAATGCAAGTGAATAGCACACTGAGTAGCCAATCACAGGATACCCACAGGATACTCAGTTTGTGACTGAATATTATTAAAATTTAAAGTAGGTTGCTGGATTGTGTTCAGTTAGGAATCGCAAAATATTTATTTGGTAGCTGTGTCCATCCAAAAACCTACCTTAACCGGTAGATTACCTTATAATAATAATAATTCCACCATAACCGGTAAATTGTTAGACACGTTTCAGCTACTCAGCAGTCTTATTATCCCAAAAACAGAATTATAAGCGAACGTCGAAAATTGCCATAATGACTATAATGTGACTGAAGTAATGCCCGTGATTCCAAAATATGTTTTCTATAATTAATCCTTCGAAGAAAATTTAATGTTTGATCTCCATGGGAATGTCTACTCAGTCGGTTTCAGTAAATATATACTAATATGCAAAAATAGTTAAAATAAATCTGTGAAAATATTATGAATCAGCAATTTTCAATCTCTTTTCAAACATTCATTATTGCATTACAGATTTTTCAAAAAACATGACTATTACTACTCCAGTTATATCAGTTTTAGAAATGAATCCCTTTGTAAATTGTGGAAATTAAACCAGATTTTGCTGGTCTTTTGACATATTTACTCGCATGATTGAGTTCTAAGCTAGGTCTACATGTTATGTAAATTACAAAATATATATAGTATGTTAACAGAAATAACCAAGGAGGGCACTTTCGCTGATTTTCGGGCTCTATTTAAACCGAAGCATCACCTTTCCATTTTCATCTCATCCTATCTACTCTGACGAGACCCAACGGATGCTTCAAAATGATAGAGTTAATGAATGTTTACTCTACGACATACCCTATCCTACTTCAATTTCCTCGTAGTTCAAGCGAAAGTCATTTGACAAAACCTTACACCTCAGACCTAATAATAAGCACAGTTATAAGTGGAAAGCAATGAATACCTAGAGCCTGCAAAATTAGAGAATCAGGACCGGCAAACAGGTAGAGATTAGAGGGGATCATGAGGCATATTGTACACATAACATATCATTTAACACAATTTTCTCCACCTAACTGAATTAAAAAGATAGTTCATCATGGGTTTTCTCACGGTATTGATGCATCATACTGAACATACAAAATTATTTCCTTCGTGATATCGTTCTTTTTGTTAACTGCAACTCAAAATTAGCACATTTAACTGCGATCTTTAGTTATTAATAATATTTGAGCGTGTATACACTGCATAAACACTCTTGTTGGATCGATGGACATCATTGCCAGAGCCCCTTTAGAAGTGATACAAGCTTTTCAGAAGAATAAATGCGGATCCGAAATATTAATGGCTTTGGTTCCCACAGTGGCACGTTGACGAAAATGCGGTACAACTGATTTGGAGGGGTTTTCTCACCACTACGGAGATTTTTTTTATGAACTGTTAATATCAATTTCAGGAATACAAAGGTAGTTCTTGCCCGGTTATGATCTTTTAGTTGAGACCATAGAAGTTACAAGGACAAGTGACAAACGTCCACGCTTTCGTTATTAGATATATATTCGTGCATGACGATGTTTTTGCTATTTGAATGTATAATTGTACTTTTTGTGGAAGTTGAAATGAAATCGTGTTTTATACATATTTTTACTCAAACATTTTTTTCCTTTTATTTTTTAGCCTCACTTACCTCAAGCACTACTGCACGACATTCCTACTCACTGCAGTATTCTGCTTACGCGAGCATACCTAGCATCCGCGAATTTCATACCTTCACCACAGGAATTAGAGAACATTTCCGAGGCTTAGCAAAAAAACGTTAATTTCCCAGAGAGGGTCAAATACGATGGGATCGACTAAAATTTGAACTCAATTCACTAAGACTTATCCAGAGAATAACCCGCATATCTGATGTTATCCGACCATGTAAAAACCCGGGGAGAGAATACGAGCCCAAATGTTCTAGAATATTACATTGTTAATTGGGTTACATTATCCCTACCAAATTAAAGTCGAATGAGCCTCATGAAGTGGGTCAAATATCAATCTCGAATTTTTAAAGCAACAAAACGCAAGTAAATAAGAGTCAGTAAAAGGTTTACAGAAATATTCTAAAATTAAGCTGTATGTATTTGGCAAGGGAATGATGCGAAGTGACACTATTTATTAAATAGGTGGCTATATTGTGCCATCGGATAGCAAATCTAGTTAATTACGATATTATGCATGAATTCTCTAAATATCAACTAGAAGTCGCCCATACATTTTCCATATCTCCACCAGCTAATTAAGAAAAAAAGAGACCCATAACCTTTTTTTACAATGATTCAGGAAAATATGTTGTATTTTCAGCAATGCACATTTCAAAGACATGGCAGGTTTAACAGTAACGTTCAATTTGTAACCACTCAAAAAAGAATGACTTACCAATCAAGTACCGATCATTCTTGGAGGTAGTCTACCGTGAAAATATGGTTATTATTATTATTATTATTAGGTATCTACCGGTTAAGGTAGTTTTTGGATGGACACAACTATCAACTAAACATTTCGTAACTCTAAACAAAACCCAATCCAGCAACCTAATCTACATCAGATCCCTCTTCTTCTCTGTGTACTTCTTTCCTCCCTTCTTCCCGTCCAACATCCCCATCCTGTTCCTGCCCTTTCCTCGCTTGCCCAACATTCTCCCCTCTATTACCTTCTTCAACATTCCACTACCGCTCAATACGCCTTTCATCCATTTTTTCTGCCTCCATAAGATTTCTCCTATCAAACCCCTCTCCTCACCCATCATTTCCAGTACCTCCTCATTTGTTTTCCTTTCGGTCCATTTCACCTTCTCCATTCTTCTCCACGCCCACATTTCAAAAGCCTTCAATCTACGTCTATCCTCCTGCTTCAGCGAACACGTTTCCGCGCCGTACATAGCTACGCTCCATATCAGAGTTTTTACGAGTCTTTTCTTAACCTTCCTACTCAACGTCCCCGTCATCAACTCCCTCCTCCTTGAGAAAGCCTCCTTGCCTAGCGCAATTCTTCTCCTTATGTCCCTACTACTTTGACCGTGTTGGTCCAAAACACTTCCGAGATACGTAAACTGTTCTACCTGCTCTATTTTTTCCCCTCCTGTTTTAATGTTTAGCTTAGCCTTCTTCTTCCTGGAAAATCACCTAACCTTTGTTTTATTAATATTGATTCTCATCCCATATTTATCGCACTGAACCTCCAATTCACTCAGCAATGCTTACAACCCCTTGGCTGACTGAGCAACAAATGCTTGGTCACCAGCCAATCTAACCGATTTTACCAATTCCCTTCCGACTTTCATTCCAACCTCTAGTTCTTTCCATGCCACTTTAATCATTTCCTCCACATATACGTTGAACAGCACCGGTGACAATGGGCAACCCTGCCTTACACCTCTTCCTAACACTGCCCATCCGGACTCTTTGTTCCCCACTCGCACCTGAGCAGTCTGAGACATGTACAGGTTGCGGATCAGTCTTCTGTCCCTCCAATCCTTTCCTATTTTTTGTAAAACACGCATTAATTTTTGAAAATATGGTCTTCCACGGAAAGTTAAATCTATTCAAACCTTCGTGGGCTCCTACGTCAGTTCTACACTACTTAAAAAAACTCATATCGTTCACTATTTCGTCCCTTACATCGTAGCTCGAATTCAATTGGACCGAAAGTTCCACTTTTCCAATGCATCGACACAATCATCTTTCTGCTACAGCCTTCACTAGATCATTTTTGTATTTTAATCGAATTTCGTACTAGTACACTCGTAATCGTATACTCGCACACCATTTTTAACCAAAATTTGACCTCTTCCATACTCCCCTTTAAAACCTGTTATACTCTCCCTTATGATTAAACCAGGTGTAAGATATTAATTAAAACTTTCTTCCTCTATCTTTATAATTTTTCAACGCGGGTATATAGTCTTTATACGTATAATGTTCGCACATCTACTACTGAATAAGGAGCGTAATAAATAAACACATCAAAATAAATATCAACACAGTAGATTATACAAAAAAATACATCAATTAATATGGTATTGACACGCACGTGTACTATGGATTGCAAATGATAGAATTCCTAGGTCCATTTGTAGTAATAAATAACTAAAAGACGGAGGAGATTTATGACCGAGGAAAACGTAGGCATAGAGGGCTAGGTTGAGAAGCGGGAGACATCAGAGAAAGTCGTAAATTGTTGTTAATAACAGTAAAATTCGCATATCTCGCGTTCACAGCAATCATCATCATTAAACTCAAGTATTTTTTTAATATATGTAGCCAGTTTTCATGACGAAATGAAATAAAACTATAGTTAGCAATATTTAACTAAGCATGTTAACACAAGTTTTGACGTCTTTTCATAAGGACAGCGAATAAAACATCTAAAATCGTCTTAAATATATCTATGAAGCAGAAAAACGGTAATTACGTTTTATTTTCATTTTTTAGTGTTTTTTTCAGGATGCATAGCCGTTTTACTGTCATACATATTACACACTATTTACTTTTTCCCTGTGTCTAATGCCCAGCCTGTTCGACGTAATTATAATTCCATCACCGATACACATTAATATGCAAATTAACATCAAAAAGCTTTTTTATAAAAAACAGTCTCGGCTTTATCTCCCTCCCTATTATGTTTGCACAACTGATATCTTCGGCGCATAATTAAAACATATGCCAGTCATAAAATATGAATAATGCTAACATTGCATGAATTCAGATTTGATGGTGAAAGTGAATTGCGTCCCGGCTGGCCTTGTATTTCTACCCACTCAGTGCAACGGAAAAAGCATATACGCATAGGTAACTCTGCTTTTTTCCTATTACTTCGTCCAATTCAACAATTGACGCCTCGTATACGAGCAATCTTTGATACATGGAAATTTTCCTGCTATGTAATTGAATCCACATATTTAGTATTCTATATTTATTTTCGTATTTCCCGTTCCACAAATTGCAAACGTTTACTACGACATAAATTGTCAAATTTTAATCTATTTCCCTTTGTTTACCTCATTTTTGCATTCGATCATCGATGGGTGTACGTGAAAAAACACATTATTCACATATTATTTAACGCAGAAGTACGAGGCGAGTTCATAAAGTAAGGCCCGTTTTGTCACAGGAAAAAATATACTCATATGAAACACATTTTATTGGCACTTTTAGTTAGCTACAAACCTAATTCACTTATCTACATAATTCATTCACTTCTAAGCATTTTTCGTACCGCTGCACCAGCTTCTTTAACCCCTCTGCATAGAAACTCGCCGCCTGAGGGTTGAACCAATCGACAACGCCATTCTTGAGTTCCTCTTCGGTTTCGAAACGTTGTCCACCGAACCACTGTTTCAAGTGCAAGAAGAGGAAGTAATCGCTGGGTGTAAGGTCAGGACTGTACGGTGGGTGGTTTAAAGAGTTCCCAACGACCCAAAAACTCTCGTCCACTGGACATTCTTTGCTCTTTGTGGTGGTCGGTGAGCATTTTCGGTACCCACCTTGCACGCAATGTGTGGTATCCGAGGTTTTCCGTAACAATATTGTAGACAGTAGTGCGTCCAAGTTGAGGAAATTGTTCAGCCAGGCCATTAATTGTCAATCGACGATCACACCGCAGTGTTTGTTCCACTTGCGAAACAATTTCATCGGTCAGAATACTGGGCCTACCACTTCGCTCTTCGTCATGGACATTTGTTCGTCCATTTTTAAAATCACAGCACCATTGTCTAACCTTTCCTTCACTCACAACTGTAGGTTTATAAACTAGGCATAATTCCCGATGAATTTCAGCAGCCGACAATCCTTTTGCATACAAGAATCTTATGACAGAACGCACTTAACTGCTGGCGGGATCAACGATTGTCGCGGACATTGTTGTTTGCATGCACGGACAGGCAAACGACTTCTGAAACAAAACAAATGCTGCTATAGCTTCTCAATGAATCAGTAGATGGCGCTGCAGGAGCAAAACTGTGTTCTGAAGCGCCAATATTTAAATATAAGCAAACGGTACTTACTTTAAAAATACGGTTCGTAGTTTGACAAGTGACGTGATAATTAACTTCACATAGAGCTATATTTGAAGAGTGAAATTCACGCATGATGATATGAGAGTTTAATTCCCTGTGCCACTTGTAGTTTCCCAGTAAAGTCTGGTGAAATATCTCCCATTATGGGTAAAACTGGGAGTGACTAAAGTCACTTGGAATCGAGTCACAACTTTCTAGTCAAGAATCTGCTGACAAGCTATTTAAGTACTCAAGCTATTTGACTACTCAGGCTATCAATCCCTCTCGTAAATAATATATAATATCAATTAAAAGTCTGATGTTACCATAAATTAAAACATAACTAGTCACTATTTAATAAAATTATGGCTTATCCTTGAAATTTTTGGCAGAATATAATTTTATTCAATACACAGCTCGTAAGCAATGATATACATTAACTTAGTAAAATGTTTTCCGTGACATTTTCCAGGACAATATGATTATATTAATGTGTTTAAACGGGGAACTCGAACTCGCATACAAATATTTCTATAGGAAAATTCTAATTTAATTGTACTTTAATTTTTCCTTACAAATATTATACTATTTATGACAAAATGTAGAAAAATTCTTCAGAACAAAGCTTTCGTTACACTTGGAGAAGGGATTTCTTGGAATGACAATAAAAATCAGAAATAAACAAGAATCAAAAAACACAGTGGCTTTCACTAAATTTACATCCTTTGTTTAACATTTGGATTTTTCCGAACTGTAATAAGTTGAAAAACATGTCTGCCATTAATTGGACGAGTTTGGAAAAGGATCGAGTCTTATTATATATATATATATATACACACACACACACACACACACACACATATATATATATATATATATATATAGCTGCACATGCACTGCCTGTATATAGCTGCACAGCAAACGAGGATCTCGACGGTAAACGAGTATGACGATGATGGAACACATATTGAGAGAGAGAGAGAGAGAGCTATTGATGGAATGGAGATGGGAGCGGGGAAGAAAAACGGGAGTATAAGTATTCATACGTATTGGTTTGAGGGAAGATAGACATTAAGAGCTTAAGTTGAACATAAATACTCGTATGTATAGTGATATAAGACGTCTAAATTCAAAATACGATGCCCTCCAAGGGGCGAATATTAGAGTTTTATTGTACTATTCTTTTAATAACATAGCTTTCGGAATGGTTATCTTATTCGCATACTAACAGAATCTACAACCAACGTTATTGGTAAGCTTTAACAACTTTACTTTTGATATTGAACCCAAAATTCATTACTCTCAGTCAGGTCGAAATTCATGGTCAATTCATGATCATTATAATGGTAGTATTTGAATATCAACACAAAATAAAATGCACCTTACAAACTTTGTTGACGTGACTTTCCCCGATTTACCGTTATTAATGAATTAGAATATTCATTGAAACGATTTTCCTGCAACGGCTGCTATTAAGTACTATTTTAGCCACTAAATTCGCTAGCTAGCGCTATCTACTAGACCACAAAACCGATAAATTTGTCTCCTTGATTACATGAAAATAATGCCGAAGAAATTGAGTGTAGATATTAGTGTTGAATGAAGCCCTGGACTGAAAATAAAGCAACCCCTAAAACTGGCCCCTGTGACCCTATGTTATGGGTAAATGAACCAGCAAACTGAAATGCTATGTAACAAATAAAAAAAATTAAATGTTTGTTTTGGAATCACTTTCTTATTTAAGTTGACTGCAATCCATGTTACGTTTATGTCACGTCATTCAATATTTTATCTTTCTTTAAATTATTCTCAACAGAAAATTTGTGCTGTATAGATGCCTTTAGACATAACGGATTATGAATTTTTTGGCATAGACAAATCATTTTGATGAGGACCTAGCTCCACGCGGAATCTCTGCGGTAGTGAAGCAGCAAAAATTTCAGGCGAGAGAAATGGCTAAGGGGGTGGGGAAGGGCACGTTATGGTCTAGAGGGAGGAAGGCGTAGGTAGGTTTCTCCCGGCCGCGGTTTTTGGGAGAAAAAGTTTCCTGAGGAGGGGGGTCCATAGGCCGGTCGGAGAAAGGTGGGGTGGAGGTCGGGTGGAGGGGATCGGAGATGGAGGAAGTGGGTAAAACGCAGGCCCCGCTAATTGAATCCTGAATAATTCATCGGAAAATTACGAAATAGCTAGTTTTGGTTCCCGCAACAATCCAACCCCTTCCCCTCTCCATACTGCTCACTTCCTCCGCGCTCCCCAAAACGCCCCCCCCGAACACAAAAGGTACGTACGTATATTCTCACACACATACACTTACGAACTCACACGTACATACATATATCCCCTCTCGGACGCTCCACCCAATCCACTCCATTCCCTCAACCAACCCAAGCTCCGCCCTCCCCACACCCAATCCTTCTTCCCGCTTCAACCCTGTCTCTCTCCTCCCGTATTCTTCTTTATCCTCATGCCACATCCTCCCTCCCCGACTCTCCCATTTCGCTAACTCCAACTGAAATTATTCCGGGGAAATGTGATGGGTTAAACACAAACTCCTCCGCCTTTTTCTCCTCCCGAACACACTAAATCTCCGTCCCATTATCTCCCACTCTCCATCTCTCATAAGCCCGCTTCCTTCCTCATTAATCATCAAAGTAATGAGCAAAGTGTTTTACCTTTACTTAAATTGGTGTGTGTGTGTGTAGATCTGCAAGTGTGATCATTTATAAATTATGCCACAGGTTACAGTTCCAATTGCATAGGAAACTCACATTATAACAATGCAATCCAATTCAGAGGATTTTAATCCTGACATCGACTTGACAAACAATGAGTAATTCACAATTTGACTTAATATTGATCGACTCATGGTCGGCATATAAATAAGTTAATCGGCAGTTAATAATCTTATCCAGAATAATCTATTCCTTTGGCTGGTAGATTTTTACCTATCAGCCACTTCCATTTGAAGTTAAGCTTAAATGTGTCTAAATCAAAGGCATATCAAAAACATCAAGGTGACAAATTATTCGATTAATATCATCATCCATTTAGAAATGGTATTCCCCAATACATTTGGTGATTATACTAACCTAATTAAAAAATCTCTGATGAGCATGTAACAAGATGGAGTTGTTTGAACTTAAAAAATAAAAAGGATTTGAGCATTCAGTTACCTTATTAAGTTCTCAATTTATTAGGACTCAAGATGTTTAAAGCATAAACTAAAAATAGTTTAACGATACTTTTATGTGCCATGTCTGGAAATCTATTATCAGTGAATAATATGAAGCGATATGAGCACTCGTGATTAGAGGCTATTAATACCACACAGCAAGGTTGTGTATCGCAATGCAGTTGATTTCATTGATGCAAAAATCAATTCATAAGACACAAAAATAACTAAGTAATGCTCAAATGGTTTCATTAAAAAAAGACTGGTGTTACAGAAAAATTTCAATTTGAGTGAGGGAGAATTTCATTTATTTATTACGATTCAGCATTTTCTCGCCCATGGAGCTGATTCGATCGTAATGTACAATGAGATATTCTACCCCAAATTTTATGCGCAAATTAAAAACCATTTCCTTTTTTCCAAGAAATACGGGCACAGTTCCTAATCTATATTCATTTTCCTTCAACTTTCACCCCCCCCCTCCTTTTCCTCTTCCTCGACAGCTTCACCCTCCATCACCACCGCTCGGGCTTCCATTCCATCTTCCCGTGACTATGGCATTCATCTACGTCGTTCCACATCCTCCTCCTCCCGCTTGGCGTACACCACACCATCGTACCCATCCCCAACGCCACCCACGTTCCCAAAGCCTCTCAAATATTAAAGAATGAGTCAGCATCATTGTGCAGGATCATTGAAGCGGGCATATTGAATAATTGAGAGGATGTTTGATGATGATCGGCTTCGCGAAATAAAATGGGAGCGAAAGTAAAAAGGCAAGCTTCGTCGTTTTTTTATTTCTGTTTCATCCGCCGTGGGCGAGGAAAGGGGGTCCGGGAGAGGGAGCTGCCTAACGTGGTGATGTGGGACAGAACGGGTGGATAGTGGGAGTGAGGGGCGGGGGTTAAAACAGAGGGGGAGCTTTCGTGGATATGAGGGATGACGGTGGTCAGAGCATGAGGAAGTAGGGGGGGGGTGAAAGAGGGAGAGTAGGGGAATAAGATAAATATTTGATGGGGTTTAGCGATGATGCAAAATCATATTTTGTCGATGGCTCTGTTAAATTTCCCAGAAAGTGAATGGAATTTTAATAAGCGAGTTCATTTCGAATGAGAGAGAAAGAGTACAGAGGGAACGGCAGGACGGGGATGGAGCGGCCGATGGGGATGAAAAAAAGGCTAATTGACTCCCTACTTCCCTTCCCACCACAAAATAGAACACAAAAAACGCTCATAAATCATATTGCCGATGTTTCGTAACCAATGTCATTATTTGATTATCAAGCTGGCTATCTATTCATTGATATTTTTAGCTATACATGCTTGCATGGATGAAATGTAGAAAATTATTTGAAAAATAATAGAATAATATCGAAAGCTTTTCTGGCAAATTATTTGAATTCATATATGAATGTATAAAGTCAGGTGTTGTGAAAATATTGAACGAGCTCCGATTGGTATCCTTTTATTTTTATAATAAAGTTATTAATTGACTCGAGAAACAAGTAGAACGGTATTTACAAGTGAATTAATCATTAATAGATAGAAAGCATATTCCTGGGTGTCTTATATTAAAACCATGTCACACTTTTGAAGCATTTTACTCCCAAATTAATAAACGAGAGTTAAACACGTGACTGGAACTGTTTATCCCCGCTGATGCGTATGACAGCGTTTTAGTCAATACCAAAACCATCTCTTTCTTTGGATCTCTCAACGAACACCAACGTAACAAACTGACTCCGTAGCGATGAGTTACAGTAACGATTAACTGAGATAAGCATATCAAATCTCACAACTCGTGTTCTTTCTGTATGTAAATATGCACCAAAAGTATCCGAAAGAAGAATAACGTTAACAAATTACCGACTTACCGATTCATTTAATGTTAATTTAGCTGTCGCGAACGTAATATTAATCATCGCGTCACAAATACAACATCAATAAAACACAACCTCGAGGTGTCTGTTTCCCAAACAGTTCTGCAACTTCATATTAAATCCTTTTGCGAAATGGGTATTCCCTCATATTTAGCTGAGCGGTGGTTAAGTTAGTGAGCATCCGGATGCATCGGTGAGGCCGATGTGGAAAATATTAAAGAGAGAGGAGGAGAAGATAGGGGAAGCAAGTAAAACGTCTCCCCTCGACTCGAGGAGTAATAGCCGATTGGCTAGATCCCATTTCCCTTATTTATAAAGGACCCCCAACACAGCCCGACCACACATCTCGCTCCCACCTTGAAGGAGTGAGTGCCTCACTCACTCCCGCCGCCCCCTTAACACCACCCAATCCTCACTTCCTCTGCTAACGACCTCATAACCGCCCTCTATCTCGGAAATCCCCTTCTATTGGGCGAAAGGGTAGGGGGAAGAAGTAAGAGTGGGAAGGGAAGGACGGAGGAAACAGAATCGGGGGGTGAGGGAAGGCACCTCGGAGCCAAGCGGCGAATGCTCGAGGGCGAGGGAGTGAAGTGCTTTGGGGCGGGAGAGGATGGCGGGTCAGTGGAAGGCTTGGGGCGCGGGGAATGGGTGCGTGGGAGAGAGGTGAGGCGCGGAAGTGAGCCTCTCGGTCGAGGAAAGCGAGTGCCACCGGAGAAAGCTGGGAGTAATATGATTCAGATACGACCAGCATTTACGACAAAATATGTTGGCTCCTGAACTGTTTTTTCCACCTACACGCCCTCCTACGATAGTTCCTTAGCATCCATTAGATAATGGACTTATTAAGGTTTTCCAAATTTCCACAATCCCGACTTCTTGAATTTTGTATTTCCAGTACTCGTACGTCATCAAGCAAGAACACACAAAACGAATTATAAATATTGATGGTGCTACCCATGGGCTACCATACTTGTCCAGGACTGCCTTGTGGCCAACATTAACCATTGTTCTCGCTGCTTTATGTTTAGTAATTCAGAAAAATATCTTCGTAGAGTAATGAACGAGTGAAAAATTATTCTCTAAAAAGGATGCCAGACTTCCAACCACCCTTAATAATTTTGGAAGGCCATCTCATAGATCTCACCCTGCAACCTATCATTCTAACGTATGACGAGAGCACTGCTGCAGCCGTCTGAGGCAATAAATGCACCAATTTATCAAAGGGGTCATACCTATAATCTGATTTAGAGAACTAGTACCGAAAATAAATTAGCCTGAAGATTATTCTGGTATATGTAGTACTTTCCTATGCACATTCGCTTAAGCCTCGGAGCTCTTCCGTCTTACATTTCTCTTTGTTTATCCTACGCGTTTACTCTACTGCCTTCCTATTGGAACCATCGTAATTCATGACATGTACATAGTGCCCCATAGCTCCATACATCTGATAGATCTTTTCCAAAACAAGCCACTAACGGACTTACCTCGTGTATCCTTCCACGGTTTTTATGTAATTTCCTTATTTCATCTTCAAAATTAGTCTCAACTACCAGCGTCTCTAGGTACATACCCTTCTTTGATATTTTATTGACGTATTAAAATATATTGGAAATAAAAAGATAAAATATTAGAATGACTGGACGGCAATAATAGGATCATCATCATATTGTTTCCAATGCAAAATTCCAATTGCTCTCCACCTTGGATTTCGGTCAACTGGCCACTTTTCCACATCACTTAAAATGAGCCAAAGTGCTTCCGCGGTTACCGTTCATGCACACGCTTTCTGCATATCTGCCATTGTCGAAGTCACTATAAATATTTTACTTCCCCTGAATACTAACCTCTAGCATTCAATTCACCTAAACACCTTTCCCCACGATCCCAAATCGCACGAATACTTTCCAAACAAAGACTTGTTTTCACCCACGGCATCCGAGATGGGATTCTCCCCATGTCTTTCCACCCCCTCCTCTTTCATCAGTCTCTCCCCCTCTTCCTCCTCAGTTCCACCGCTTCCCTTTTCACCACCTTTCTCGCTACTCCTTTTTTGTCCTTCCTCCCACATTCCTTCCTTCCTCACGCTGAACCTCCTTTCTTCCCGTAGCCTCCTGTACGCTTGCCCACAGCCGGAACTCCACGACCCTTGCATTGCCCATTCTGCCTCCCATTCATGCATCCTCTCACCCTCCCGCCGTTTCCCCCTCTTGTTTCTCATTTCCCTCGCCTCTCCCCATCTTCCTCCCCCTAAAACCACTTCCCCACCCTCCATCACCATGCAATAACAGCACGAGGCCTACTTTAATTATTCCATCTAGCCTCATTCATAATTGAGGGCTCCCGAAGGACTAGTGCGCAGAGCGGTGGGGAGGTGGCGGGGAAGGGGTCGGTTTTCGAGTCGACGAAGGAGTGGGCGATACGGTGGGGTTAGGTGTGGGAGCAGGGCGTGCAGGGGGAGCAGGGAGAGAGAACGAGCGAGAGAGGAAGCGGAGGCAGTGTGGGATATTTGCGGAGGAAGAGGGAATAGAATAATAGACGATCGAGAGTGCTGTGATGGTTGCGCACGCGTAGTGACTCGTATGCATCCGTATATATCCTACGAGTACCTAGGTTTCCTCAGGGAAGTTAGCGTAAAGTTAAAGTGGGGAGGATAGACTGCGTAGAGTGGTGCTTGAAATCTGCAGAGGCGGAAATGAAGACACTTGACCGATAAGTGCAAACTTCTTGCACCACCAATGCCAAAAAAAATACTAAAGTAATTGCTTCTGCTGGGAAAGTTATGTCCAGATCATTTCTCGATATTTAGGGATGGTGCATCGGCTTTTCGTACCAGCGCATACACTTGTAAATCGAGCCCACTATATGGATGTAATGAAAAAACTCCAAGGCCACACCCATCACAAATGGCTACATTTAAAAGCAACAGGCTGTATGCTGCAACAATACAGTGTGCGGCTTCACATTGCGAATTTCGTCCCTGAGCATCACGCAAAAGTTAATATTAAGTGTACACTTCTTCCTCTCTAGAGTTTAGACCCAGAATATTGTGAAAACTTCTTCATGGAAAGTATTATTAATCATTATAAAAATTTTAGAGTTTGCTGAGGCGAAATGGAAGGCCCTATCAAAGAATGCTTTCCAGCATTTTTTCAAAGAATAGATGGGAAAAGGTAACTGTACCATCTAATGGTGACTAATTTTGGAAGGTTCATTTGAGTAGGAGTTAAGGTATGCTGCTGAAAAAATATGCTGTAATTTCATGAACAGTCTTCGGACATAAACATATTATATAATTAAGAAAAGAGCTGATAGATATAATTAAGCTGTAAAATTGAATTGGGCTGATTTTAAATGGTCAGACAGTATTAAACAAAACTTGAAAATTCCAACTTATTACAAAATCTTTGTTGATTTATTGAGTAATTTTAATTAAGATGTAATTGGCAGAACTTAGATAAATCACTAATTATCTACAGTGCTACTAAATGATTTTCCTGCAATGAATTAATGTTTCACAATAAAAAAAATAAATTATTATTAAAAATAAATATTAAAAAACATAGATTAAGAAATTTAAGCATTTTATCGTAGGAATGGGGGTTGTACCAAAGTAAATTAGATGTTAAAACGATGTCATTCTTCTTCAATCAATTTATAACAAGGTCAAGTCTCTTATCTATGCTATAATGCATTATTCTAAGGAAATGATATCAGCTAAACTAATGCAATCAAAGCGAAAAAGACTACAGCGTTATCGCTTTAAAATTGTTCAAAATTAACATGAATAAGTTTCAAAAATTAATGCTGGGAGTTTGAGGTTGAAATATAAAACACTGGCTAATTTATCACAAATATTTCGTTCCTTTTTGAGACAGCAGTAATATAATTTAATCTATTCCACTGTTCTATTGACCACTTCTTAAATATGACATTGAATGAAGCTACACTTCGTAATGCGATGCATTTCATCAAGTACCATCGACAAATACAGTTTAACACTTTGGGCTACCGTCATCGGAGCTTTTTATTGTCACCTTAAAAAAGCCATTGAAAAAGAAAAGGGATCCACTATTCACTTTTAACCTTTCACGGGCGAAAAGAAGTTTGTATTTTTTTAGCCAATAAGTGCGAAGAAAGGGCAAAAATATAATTTCGCGGCGCAGAAAAACAAAATGCAAGCATCACCATTCCATATACACACGGATGGGGGGGAGAGTAGGACAAAAACACAATCCCCAGCACCGCTATTGTCAGCGGTTCAAAGCAATAGGCCCCGTGAGATTTACGGTCGCCGCATGGGAGGGTACAGAGACAGAAAGGTGGGACACGATTGGACGAAAGAGTGGAGAAGGTAGGTCAACAAAATGGATCAAACGAAGAGGGGAGATTGAAAAACACAAAGAGGAAAGGGGAGGAAGAAAGAAGCGGACTTTGAGGCCATTAGAGAATGAAAGACTGCACGCGAAAAGAGGCAATAACGAACAAGAGGGAAAGAGCTCAAAAGACTGGAATAAATTGTGCAAAGTGAAGAGTTGTGCGTGACTGACAGCATTAGAGAAAGCAGTCAGAGTCAACGAAATCTCTTTTGATAATACTATAATATACCAGGTGTCTGATGTTATTCGATAAGTACTTTTACGTTTCATACCAATAAGAAATTTAAACAAAAAAATACAATGACTCGTAAACCAGAGATAATGAATAAATCATAAGTAATATCAAGTAACGAGGTTGTTTCAATAGTATACAGCAGCAACGCTTTAAGAGTTTAAATGAAATGAAACAAAAAAATTCTCACTACTTGTTAAAAAACTAACGAGACACCTAAATGCAAATGCATCAAAGTATCCGTGAAAAATTACTCGAATTTTATATCTAAATTAAGCATTAAATGATATGTAATGTGAATGCACGAAGTTACGCTCTCGTTCTCAAGGTTGGAAGTATAAGAGGAGTTTATTCCTATTTATCGATAAAATTACGTTCAATATCACATGACCACATGAAATAAAGTTACGTTAGCTGATAAATTTTGCTACAAAACCCAAAGTTGGAAAAACTTAATAGTTGTATCTATTTTACATCAGACAGGCAACATGCAACTTTCCGACCAAACACATTTAATCACCGTGACTCTTACGGGTCAAACTATGAAAAAATATGGTTTACGACGTAATAGAAACTATAAACCCAGGATTTCTAATTAAATTAATTCTGATGACGGAAGAGAGAGAGTTAAAAAACCAGAGAGCAGAAATATGCCGGTCGTTTAGTCGTGAGAGGTGAGACGTGATATAGACGGTTAAGTTCGGCGAGAGAGTCCAAGTATGAGCAACGGCATTAAAAACAAGAGATGAAGAAATAAAATCAAAAATGCCCTGAAACAGAATCTGAAAACGCCCAATAAAAAAACTGCCGCCGGTAAAACGCAGGATTACCATCACTCGTCACACTTTGGCAGATTTTGTTTTAGGGATTCGAAGAGGAGGCGAGGAGCATGGGGTAGGAAGCAATGCTTGAAAATAAAAGGGCACGGGAGAAGACGGAAAAGTGGGGGTAGGCGAAGGAGGGGAGGCGAGTGAGGGTAGTTCACGGAAACAGTAGGGCGGCGAGTGAGGGAGTTATTTTTCGATCCTCTTTATTTTTTACCCCTTTTCACATACACACAAACCCTTTTAACCCGCGTCGCACAATCAAGCTCCCTTGTGCCGTGAATGCGGTCGAGAAATGAGCAGAAAACGACGGAGCTGCGAAAAATATTTTGCATAAAAAATTCTCGAAAACTAAAATCCTCGCGAAGGGAGGGAGATGTTGCGGAACGGTGGAGAACGGAGCGTGCGGCAAAGATGAAGCAAGACGGAAAGAAATACTGCGGACCTAACGTGCACATCTTGTCAAATGGTGGTATATCGAAGATTCAATGATGCAAGGAACCTTAACGCCTACAAGGATTCAATATAGAAATAAGAATTAAATGAAGATAAAACCTTTGTTGTCGATTATGTCGCGCGAAGTCATAAATAATGGTTTTTTTTGGAGAATACATTACAAATAACTTAATTTCTGGTTCTTTGTGCAGTGGCTTGTTACAGAGAAACCCTAGATTTATTTTACTAAATACAGGATTTATTTTACCAAATAAATTACTCCCCTTTTGTCAAAAAAGACAATGAGCATCATAAACTTATTTTTCGGACGAACCCTGTACTGGTACGAAGTAACGCTGATATGGATTCCTGAATGATGTCCTGGAGCTGCGAATAGCTAGTTTTTTGTCATTGGTGAGGAATCCATATTCTTGGGAGATCACATACAAATAGGACTTCATATTCTAGGGAGATTACATAAAATATAGTGCATTTTAGCGAATTTTTTTTTCGTGCAATGTTTTGAGATTTTAAATTTAATTCCTAAAACCTCCTTAGATTTTAGGAATTAAATTGGGAGATGTAGTAAATTTGAATGCCTTTATTCGACATTTCAAATTCGCTTTTCCAGCATGTCCCCACTTCCGAGCTTTTAGTTTCCGAGAGCAAACTGCACATCCACGAAACGTGCTTAATAGTACAAAATGTACCAAAGAAAAATATTACATAACTATTATTTATTTAATTAACCATAGAAGTTGTTTTTTAAATTTAATATCAAGGCATGAATAAAAAGTTATAGATTCAAAATAAATTCTCATATTTTATATATATATATATATGTATGTACCAATGTGTAACAATGAATACGTGTACGTATTGTACATGCTATAATGCGTCAAGAATTGTTTAACTCCTCACTCAAAATAAATTGATTTATACAATATTTCCTGCTCTTTCTCTTAATTGTTTAAAAAGCTCTTGAAAATGGGAACCATACTCATATCGATCGTTTCCCATACCTGAATAAATTTTGTTTCCTGGATACATACACTGCCACTTAGATTTCTTCTGTGACAAGCCTTCTCCAAATTTCAATCTAATGTAACTGTTTCAAACAAATCTAATAGTATTTTGGAGGGGTACAACACAGCTTATATTGGATAAATCTGGTATAAAACGTTTTCATTTTCAAACATGGGTCAATGCAATTGGGTGTACAAAACGAATCTCAATATCAGGTACACATACTTGATCAGTGAAAGCATTATTCTGCTGACTAATAAACAAAAATCCTGAGGCACAAAAGGTTAGAATATACTGTAGAGCCGCTTCGATGAAAAGGTAGCCAATTAATGAGGAACAGGGTAGAATGATTACGTTCATGGAGGAGGGAAAGGAATCCGAAGAAGAGCAAGTGGATTAAGGAGGAAGACTATGGATGGGAACTAGGGAAAATATTTGGGGCGCAGAAAATAATGAAAGATGAAAGTGAAGGATAATAAAGGGAACAAAAAGATCCAACCTGAGCCAGAGTTCTGGGACACTAGGGGATACAATAACAAAGGTTCCAAGATAAATAATGTGCGCCGTGTGTAAACATTAGTAGAATAAGACGCATGTGTGTGAGATGGAAGTGAAAGAAGTGAGAGGACGGGTGGTAGAGAATTGAATGCAGAAAGAACAACAGTGGATTAATTGGCAGGGGGTTATAAGGAAGAATGGAGGGCGGAGAGAGAGGGAAAATAAAGGAATAAAGTGGGGAGCGGGAGGAGGAAGAGGAGCAAGCCCGTTAAAAGGGTGGGAGGGATCGATCGAAAAGAAAGAAGGCTGTAAGGGTTTTCCGAAAGGACGAAAATGTCGCGTCGGGGACTTAGGGTGCTAAAAGGAAGGAAGGGGAATGGGGACAGAAAAAGGGTATTTGGGTTGGCGCAGTGGAATAGTAGAATTTCAGGGGCGGGAGATAAAAGAAGAAAGGAAGGGGATGCCGGTTACATGGGAGGAATGGTGAGAGGCCATAACAACAAGATCTGAATGCTGCGGGTTGGGCAGTACCGAGTCAACGATGCCGACTGGTGCATAAGGAAGAGCCGAGAGTGGATGAGAAAAAATTGGGACAACGGAGGGAAACGGGAGGGGCGATCAAACGATAAACATTTTCCAAATAGGAAAATGTTAGTCATCTATTTTCCTTTTTGGATATTTTATTGTAAATTTAATTATCACATTTATTGAAGAATGCAAAATTTGCTTTCCTCGATAAATTTATGACTGTTTTGTTTTCCTAAGAGAATACATATTAGGTTTTATAGCGACAATTCATCTTCAAAGCTTAATGACAGATTGATGGAGTTTGAAAAACAGCAACTGCAACCATATTAATAACTAGTGGTTGCTTAAGGAAAATCACAGGAATTTCTGGGAATAGATGATCCGAAACCCTATTCAAAAGAAAGGTGAATTATTATTTCACTACCAACCAAATTTGTGAAAGCTTTAATTTAAAAATCAGGGGAAAAAGCAAAGTAGCAGAGAACTGTCTAAGGATGAGGAAGGTCGGCAAGGCAAGACGATTTATTCAACACCACAGAGGCATACGTAGGACTTTCACCTATGATAGTCCCGAAAAATTTCATTTGATTACTGAATCAATTTTAAAGTATCAACGTCGCCTAGTACGCTTGAAACATATCTAACAATGAATACTACGAGTAAAGATGTAAAAACGAAAACGAAAAACCAGGGAGGGTTGGTGTGAGGACTATAGTCTAGGTGTGAGGACTATAGATAGCTATCTAGGTACTACTATGGCTGGGAGAAAGGTTGGGGGACAAGTGTGCAGAAGGGTAACGCGTTCGAATGGTTAAGAGGGTTGAGGAGGGGTGCGTGGAAGGCACAGAAATGAAGAGACTTAGAGATGGTGACGAGAGGGGGGAGGTGGCAATGGAGCGGCAGGTGGCGGAGTAGGGGAGCGAAATGTAATAGGGAGCGCCAAGGCGAGTGAATGAGAAATCTTAGGGTGAGGCGAACGGGGTGGGGCGGATAGGGTGTAAAGGGATAGAACAGGAGCCGAAGGAAAAACAATGAGAGCGTTCCTTCACTAAACTTTAAGTAGGAAGGGGAGACCTTTCGCTGTGCCCACGAATAAAAAGCAAAGGGGCTGGCGCGGAGACCTTTGGTGGAGTCAGGAAAGGAGGAGTGGAAAGGGGAAATGGGAGGTGGTCTGAAAGGAATATCCATTTGAGAAAGCGTAATGATTTCTAATCCCCAGAACTCGGGTAAGTGAAGGGGGGAAAGGAAGGAAAAGACTCAAAACATATTATCTGTCTTTGGGTTGAAAAAAATTAAGTACAACCCTATAAAGTTTCTAGTAAGATCATTGTTTATCACGGATACGATCAGAATGGCGCGTTGAAGAAAAGTCACTTAAAAGGGAACGTTGATTTCCAGCACCAAATATCATCTTCCCTAGCTGACTTTCGTTGGGGTTAACGGTAACACTTTATTCACGTACAAGTTGCATTGTAACTGGCTGAGAGCAAATAATCAACAATAACAAATAATGAAGATAAAATTGCATTGAATACTAACAGAAATGGAGACTTTTAGTCCTAATAAGTATAAAAACCTATTAGTTCGAATAATAAAATCAACTTAAGACTTTTCCTTAATTGGTTGTGTTAATCATCTACTAAATTGTAGTAGATGATTAACACAACATAGCAGTCTAACAAATCATAGTAATTCTAATAAATCGATACCTCTTTTTTCTTCCTTTTTTGTAAACTTTGAATGCCTAGGCATTGGAAATTACTCAATGAAATAATTTAAAATAGATCAAATTTAGACCAAATACTCAAAACCAACTCAACATTTTAAACTTATAACATTAAGTCAAAGTTGCCATCGAATCCAGATAACTGCCACTACTAACTTAAATCGGAGTATAATACAATCTGCGAAAAATAGTTTGCAGTTTGCTGCAAAAATAGTTCATGTAAAATAATGGAGCCCATTGTAGTAATTTGATTCTCACATTCAGATGCATTAATGAACAAAATGCGCTCGGATCCATCCAGCATTTACAGAAGGTTCTGTTATTGGTTCTCACCCTATCCACCCAAAGACACCAAAATAACTCGGCGGACCCACTCCAGCACTCAACGAATTGAATGGAGGTTGGTGCTGGAAGAGGAAGGATTCCCTAAAGCCATCAATCAAATGTTTCTCGCAGTAAGTCTTGCTGAATAAGCTGTTCCAGAAGAGAGAGCACAATTTGATTGGAGCGATTTGATGGGATGTAGAGTGGTGATTGCGAATGTTCTCTCACCGTGATTGTGTGTGTTCAGATCAACTCTGCGCAGGACGGGGGAGTCGTAAGTTGCGAGATTGGTTGCACAAAAACAGCTTCTGACACCGATAGAGTGAAAATACCGAATCGAGTGGAAATAGAATATTCAAATCCCTTGTGACGGAATACGTTAAAAATCGTAGAAAAAATGCTTTAGAATGATGCAATTACTTTGAAAAGAACTTTGAGGGTCGACATCATTTATATTTGCATATTCATTAATCATAATAAATGCATACGTGTAGTGTGTGTGTATATATATATGTATGTGTGTTCATGTATATTATTACCATAATATAAATGTATCACATTTTTCTCTTAAGCTATAATTGCACTAGAAAAAAATGATATCGACAAAAGGAACACAAAAAAGTTCTTCATTCAGCGAATATTTTGTCTTAAGTTTTATTTGAGCTAAATTTGCTAATTTTGAGCCTAACTGACTCTTAGTCATTAAATGTATTTGAAAAAGTTTGTGTCAAATTTTGGAATTCGCTCAGTTCCTATAATACGATTTCGAAATGTTACTCTTAGATATTTAGATTATGATAATGCTAACTTTCACGCATGTCGAACAAAGAGCAAAAAAAAGGTAACTTGACATAGTCACTATGATATACAAAATATAAACATTAAATGTTTTGGTCAATGCAATGTTAGTAGATACTTATTGCAATCACAATTAAACACGGCCCCTTGTTTTTCCCAATTTCCAAAGTCTTGAACAATACGCCAGACATCACAGATCTAATTCCAAAAATTCAAAGGGATATAGATTTTTGATTAATGCGTTTCATGAAATAAGCTATAGATTATCCAAATCTGTAAATATTGACTCCAATGCGTCAGAGTTAAAGGCAAAAGTTTTCGCAGCATATTAAGTCAACGGATTGCGGTAAAATAATGACTATAATTCTTTACTTGCTAGTTTTTAAGGTCAACTATGCACAAGAATGCGCAAAGAAAAGTTATGGTCTTCATTCTTGAAAAGTTCAGGTAATAATATGGTTGGAAACTTCTCTTCACTTTGCAACAGATTAAAATTACACATGAATAAAACATCTGAAGTGTTTCAGTTATGAACAAGACATTTATGTTTAAATACTATATTCTCCTGAATTATTAAAAGGATGTTCCCAACGTTTTCTTCAAATAGAAAATTTTTTTCCCCAGTATAATATCCAAAGTCAAATAGGGAATGTCATCAATGCAAGCTTATCGGGAAAGGAAAAACTCCGGACAAAGGAACAGAGAAAAAACGGTCCAAATGAAATGTGAAATTGATAATAGTTATCAATGAGCGAGCAGTAAAAATCTCTTGATGTTTGCCACATAATATTTCAAATAATACCCAATGTAAGAGAAACAGCGAATCGGTCAAGCATTAAAAAAATGCCTATACACAAACTCACAAAATATGAATACTTCTTCGAGATGATAAAAATACGCATGTAAATCAGAAGAATTATTTTTTGAGGATTTTTCACGTTATTTTCCAGCTTGGATGCAAACCAAATCGAAATTGAGTATCGATACCTTTTTACAATTTTGTTCAATGTGTTTACAAATAAGAATCCATGGAAATAATGACTCTACAATGGAAATAATGACTAATGGAAATAATGACTCTACATTTTCTCAAAATGTAAAATAAAAAATAATAATAAATAAATATGATGAAAAAAAACCTTCCAATTAGGTACTTGTCGATAATTTTACAAAGCATACATGTTTACTCTAAAATAAACGAATTCCGCCACTTCAATAGCGGAAAAAAAATAATTTTTGTCATCTGTTGTTATGAAAAGTCGCAGTCGGCATGAGTACAGCACAGCGTTTCCTGTTAAAGATTCTAATCCATGATATTTGATTATCTTCATCTAGAAATTACGAATAATAAGGGTGTGAAGACTATATGATACCATTACTTTTACAATGACATCACCCTAACACTCATGCTCTTGATAACTTAGGAGCTAAAACTTTGAAAAATGAACATAACAGAATGATAAATGTCGAGTGTCATTTTACAGGAACTTATTCTATAAAAAATATTGAATCTGTCTCCATTTTATAACAGGTTATTATATTTCTCAAATTTTATTATTTAATACTCCAATTTTAATTGTTACCACATTCACTGACAATCTCGTAAATATGCATCCAGCATTAAGCGATGCAAGCTTACGAGCGAGCTGGGAAGAAGTCTCTTGACTTTCCCACAGGAACAAATACGTCAACATTCCCCGGAAGATTTGCTGAGAAACCGTTCTAAATCTACCAGGAAAGCTCACGACAGTGGCTGACGTTGATTAAAAACAAAATAAATATCTATTAATTTCTTGCAGTCAACCAAGAATATCCGCTACTGGATAAATATATGAAAACCAAATGTTAGAGAAATCAATAAAAAATATTTTGATCATATTTTAAAAGTCTATTAATGAATTTTGAGTTTTCCGCAACAAATTCACGTGTTATGATCCATATAGAACAACATGCACTCGCCTCAGAATTGTTTATTCTTTCATTTACTTTCCCCAACGGATAATGTGGAAGAGCAATTATTTGGTTTACATTTTTATAATGCTCATTGCAGCAGATTATCGTAACTGATTTCATTAACTAAAATAATTATTCTAAGTGGTGGTTTTAAAATGAAGAGGGGTGTATATTAATAGGTTTCTTTAGAATTATTCCGTTACCAAATATGATTTTCATATATACCAATTAAAGAATAAAAACCTGCTCAAACTAAGTGATGCATATCCTACAAAATCATCTACAATTCCCAAAATCCTACCTTCTAAGAGTGAATAGTTGCCTATTACGAGTGGTCGAGTGGTCGAGAAAAAACTGCAAACTTAACTCACAATTGCGCACAAGAGAGCGCCGAACTCGACTGGCTCATTCCAAGGCATGGAATCGATTTATTAATGCAAGATAAACGGGAAGGAGCATGATTGAATTCATTGAACGTCCGTCTGTGAAAAGAAAAGAAAGGTTTTTGAGTGAACGCTCGCGTGAAGTTACAAAACAGGAGTGACGTTGAGTTCA
Source organism: Hetaerina titia (assembly GCA_037158775.1). NCBI lineage: Eukaryota > Metazoa > Arthropoda > Insecta > Odonata > Calopterygidae > Hetaerina > Hetaerina titia. Next base: position 36,926,880 of record CM073769.1, on the reverse strand, counting down.
CTACAAGGACATTACATTATTTGTTTGTTAGTAATTAGTCTTGGGACAAAATATCTCGAACAGTCGATGACTAATATTGACTGTTAAATGCAACACTTCTAAAATTGCTGAAGAGGATTACTCTCTTCCTGTGAAACATATTGTAGGAGACACCAATTTGGTTTGAGAGAGATACTTTTTCAAGTCGAGTGCACAAATTCGTGTGCTGACGAATGTGCTGAAGTCGTGTTCGTTTTCCCAGTGGCATTGCCATTCCTATGTCCTTCGTGGAGAACTGTTCAAGTTGAACAATCTCTGTCAGATGGGGCAATGTGCCGAAGTTTGATTCGGCGATGTTGCTTAGGTTAGAGGAGTTCCGATGCATGATTCCCTTGACCTAAATAAACAGATAATTTCTGACTTATCATGATCTGAAAAGAAACCTGATAATTCACCGCGGTGCAAATCACCAAATCGAACTTTCTAATTCAACTGAATTATCAAAATGAATTTATACTGAGAAAACGTTTGATTCACTTACAAGAGTTAATTTTAGAAATTGCTTCGTTGTAATGCCACATCATCATTTCGAGGAAGTTATCAATGAATATTTCCGATACGTGACCACTAGCTTATCAGGATATGCCACCAATATGCTTTGGAACACGAATTTCTATTTTAAAGTTCCAGTTTTCGCATGTTTTCCGTATGCTGTCATTGCAAGGTAAATAGATTTTTATTTAGTTTGTCATCCGGTTGGATTAATCGGAATAGGTAAATATCCAAACACAGGGTCATCATAGAGTTTTGTGGTGATGCAATCATTCCAGGTTTAATACACCTATGAGTAAAGATTTCAGTTCTTTCCCAATCATCCTTGACTGACGTGCAGATAAGCACACTTAAAAGAGTGTAATCCCGCTAATGTATTTTATAAATTGATCTGCGCCACGGGGTAAACATAAACACTACGTCTCTACGCCTCACCACGGGAAATGGAGCATCGAGGTCTCCGATGCAATCGCATTTTCATCTTGTCAGGAAAAAGAAGGAATTGAACCGTTGATGTGGGCCATTCGTTTTTGTCTGCTCCCCCCCCCCCCCCGATTCCTGTCATGCTTACCCCTAGACGCAACAGCATAGCCTTAATCCAAATGGCTTATCCCGCCCAACCTCTCCCCTTTCCTTAAAACCCATCCCACACAACCAATGCTTCCCCACACTGATCCACTTGATCGCTTCACACTATAGCAGCGTTATTTTCACAGACCATTACACCTATCTCTCGACCTCCTCCCCCGTCATGACTTCAGCACCCCTACCTTTCCTCCTTCCAGATTTTCCTTCCACACCAACAAACCACCCCTTACTTCCTTTTGCATCTAACCCTCCCCCCCCCCAACCCGAACCGAGATTCTTCTAACTTCCGGAGTGACGATTAGGCTCAGTCCGAACGATCGGTCTCTCGTCCAACAACTCTCAGTCACATTTGCCTTTTTCCTCCTTTCTTCACCTCTTGAGCCCTCCCCCTTCCCGACTCAATAACCCATTCCATCCCCTGCCCTTCCCAAACAGCGCTGACGCCTATACGGCCACCTTCATTTCACACCCGGCGTCCTCCACTCTTCGCATTTCTCATTACACTGTCCCCCTCTCTTTTCCCTCTCTCTCTCTTTCCCTCTCTCCCAGATCCCCCTCGCACTCACATCCCCGTGTACCACGCTCTGTGTCCCCCCCTCATTCCATTCCACTATTCCCCTTCTATCGACTGAACCTCCCATTCACTCCCACCCCCAACTCCATCTCGTGTTAGAAAAACACTACCGTTTGATTTCCCAAGTGTTTTTCCACTCTAACCCTCGACTTGGAATACATATAAAAAATTCGCCAATATCACGGAGGTTACAGGGAACTTACCGACAGCTTCCCGTGTATCCACTTCCACCGAATTGTTGTCGACTGGAAGTCGGGCATGGCGGAGGTGGCGTTGTGAGCTTCTTTTATTTTGCGTTCCATTTCAGTAGAGTTTACCTATCGGAACACCAGACGGAGCGAATGGCTAATATTCGCGTTCCATATTTGGCCCACACATGATAAGTACTCATCGATCACGACCCTCTGTGATAGGTCTCTCCCGAACAATTTTCGAGGTTATTCGCTTCGAAATTTCTTCGCTCACAGTGGCGGTATTTTTTTCGTTGGTTTGATCAATGTGAGTTGTCTGTAGACCGAGATGAAATGTGCAACCTAAATAAAATGACTATCATCTCTAAGAAATGCCATAAAAACTATTAAGAAATTATTGCCTTCCAAAATCCTATTTTATAGTGTTTCATAGTTTCACCAACAAAATAAAGTTTTTGGTGTGCCCGTTTATTAAGTCATACTTTTTTGTACAAGTGTGTGCCAAAGAAATGATAGAGCACCGCCGCCCATTTCGATAAAAATGTTTAAAAAGAACGTAATACCGCTACTACGAACATAATAACCTATAGCTTGGCATAAAATATATCACTGTAAAGCAAATATACTTATTTATGATTAACTAATCTTCAATAAATTATTTCATCACAAGTTTGAAAAGAGCTCTTTAACTTATTTTAAAATGTCACGTTAAATAACAGAAGTATTTCATTGACAATAGTCATTTCAAGATTCATGTATCATTAATTTAGTAAAGCCGTTTTCAAATATAACCTCAACTTCAATTAATTCGTGATTGCTAATTATCTGTTTCCTTTTATTAAACTAATAGCCCAAAAAAGGGTATGCTAAGTGAATGAACGCATATTAGGCGGCATATAACATTCACACCAACAATATTCCAGCCTCGCAAAAGTATGTCTACGTGTATCTAGCAATTTTGTGTTTGTACATTATTTAATATAGATATAATTACCTAATTGATATTTCAGGGACGTCACCAGGAATGAGTGGAAAAGGATTACTGCTGAGGCAGCCGGGTAAGACTTGCGAAAAATTCTGTATTTGGTTAATATTAACCATTTATACAATTTTATAAATCAATTTATTGATCTCTATTTAGGATTTATCTAAAGTTTAAACGGTCCTGAAACAATCACGTATGAAATATGTCTAACTCCCTCCCAAATTATATTCTAAAAACTAGGGATATGTTTTACATAATTATGTGAAATCTTAAAAGTTGACTGAAGAATACAAATTGGACCAACGAATTAACGAAGATTAACAAAAGATTTTTAATTATGAATGAAATACGAAACGAATACCTATTGAAATAAACCAATTTGTCAGAAATTGAACCTTACGTAATTCCTTATTTTACGTCTCAAGCATCGAATATTATGTTAAAATCTCATATTTGGTGTGAGATCTAAACGAGAGAACTTCTGCTACGTAAATACGGCTGAGCAGTGGTGGATGGGGAGATGAGTGGGCGTTCGCATTTCCCCAATGGTCTTTTTTAATGTGAAAAAGTACCTGTATGGCGCGTTGTTTCCAAAGGAAGCCAAGTTAGCTCCCTAGTAGGGTAAAATATAATTGAGGACAAGGTAAGCAGCCAACCTTTTTCATATCCTAATTTCGAGAACTTCCTCAATTACATAGCTCATAGATGCAATCCTGCATATTTGTCGGTTGGATCCACTGATAACAGCACTCGCATATTTCCTTTGAGCTGCTATGAAATGCGCAGGTTGACTGAAGTAGACCAGTTCTTAGTAATACAGATAATATTAGCCGTTCGACCACACCTGCGTTTGAGAATTATAAGTCTAGATGCATGGACGTAGGCTGGTCGTGCTACCGAGTTCCTCAAGGATAAAACAATATCAAATAAGGTTTATGAAATTATTTAATATCATAATGTCATCGATTTCCCCCGATAAGCCACTCCATGGTTATGACCGCCACAGCGTCTAGTCTGCGCTGTTGAGGTCAACCGGATTCGATCGCTCACCTCCACGGCAGCCGCTAGTGCATTGCTATATTGTGGTGGTCGGCAGAAGCGGAGGGGACGGACAGAGAGGTTGGGTAGAGACCCCCAAGCATAGCGAAGCAAGGAGACGTGCGAGAAAGGAACACGCCAAATTAAAAAAGTTAGGTTTGTTCACCTTTCGTTCCCTGCCTCTGTTAGCCCACACGATAGCAGTCGACCTATCATACCCACTCCACAATCCACCTTACCCACCCCCAAACCCTCCCCACGTTCGAAAATACCTACCGTGTCCTCCTCCAACCCGAAAACACATTTATAAATTTAATGACGCACTCGGGAGGGATTCTCATTATCCCCGAGTGCGGCAAACCGGTGATATACCCTTGGCGTCCGAGTGGCCCGCCATCTGTTGCTCATACATATCTGGAGAGCGCGGTCATCCGTGAGAAACGAATCGCTCGAGAGAGAGAAGATGGTATAGGGGGAGGAGGGGCTGACTGGATGGATGGGAGGGAAGAGGAAGGGTGAGAGGTGGTGGCAGCGGAGGGGGGGAGTGGTAGGAGACGATGGGGGAGCAGGTTCAGTCATCGGATTCCGTGTTTTACGGAGGAGAAAAGAGAAGGAGGGGGAGATAAGAGAGTTTGGATGAGCACAGGGTTGGGGAGGGTGGGGCGAAGAATGATTGAGTGAGGGTGGTTTAGCGGAAAGTGTTGAACCTCGGCAGAAAATTAAATGCTCCTCTCACCCTCCGCCATTCCTTTTTATTACCGAACTTCTGCTACCAACTGATTCATCCCATACTACTGCCCTTCGGGGATTCGTTATGCGCGGCGAGGATGGAATGTCAAAAATTGACGACGCGAACGCGCCCAAAATACAGTGAATGGAGATTTAGATTAGAAAGTTAGAAATAGGCATGTGGGAGAATTAGACTGCTCAAATGGAAGGTACCTATTTGAAAATAAAATGAAGTGATGTTCCTAAAGTAATGATGCGCTGTTGATTATGACAATATTTCAAGGATATGTGTTCAGAATGTGTTAATAAGTAGGTTGGTTAATCTTCGATGTTTAATAAAATGGCTTAATAGTATACTTCCGGCAGGTATGTATGAAATCAATCTGTATTTTACTAACTTCTCTACTTTAAAATATTCTGTGGACATGATAATAAAAGGCTTTGCTAAAAGAGAAACTACGACTCTTTGGAGGCAAAGGCTTCCATTAATAAGCTAATTTTAAGGAATTTTCAATTGAAAGAAAACCAAAAGTAGAGGTAAAATTTGAAGGAATGATATTATGTCACTATTTCAAAAATTATTTAAAAATATTTTTTTCTCTAAAAAAGCGGGGCTTATAAGGGTCTAATAAGGAACTTGTATGGCTATTGTGTAAGGATTTAATGGGTAATTATTGCTTCTTTCATTTTTCTTTCACTATAGTTAAAACGAATGAAAGATAAAACTAATAGATTTTCGTATGTCTTTCGAGACATTTTGAATGTTGAATATTTGAAAATTCCAGGAGAATAATACATTGTACATAATTAAACAAAAGCGCTCGGGGGAAACGCTAAGGTCATTTGTCAACGCCACTTTAGCACCAATTTGAAGTTAGACTAGTCGCCATGAGCAATTACTTTTTCAAAATGTTTTCACGATGGATGTGAGAAGTAACTGAAAGTTAGAAAATGGATAATATATTATTTATACCAAACAAATTTGTTAGCACATAATAAAGAACTATTATACCCTTTGTGGTTTGCATAGGTTTCATATCGTCCTTTTATCACAATTGTCGATATGTTTATTCCATAGATTTGTATCTCTCTTTGCGATTATATTCAATACGAAGCTTTCCTTGAATTACCTATCCACATTCTTGTTCTATAAACTATCCATACATTCCCTTTGGTCTCCATTACTTGTTTTGGAGATCCAAGATATTGAAACATATGATTGAAGAACCTTGGCAACGCTACTCTATTACGGAGCAGATACGATACCGAGCGGAAAAATATTCAGCTGAGTAATATCAGAGTCACAAACAACTTTGTCCGAACAACATGTTTGCTTGAATAACATCCATCAGAATCCACTGGCGCTCTCAAAGATTTTTGAACAAGGAAAGAGAATCTTTTCCTTTCAATCGTATTCAGTAATTTTGAAGTGCAGAGTGAATTACGTAAACATCTCTCATCCCTTTGTTACCGACGTCTGTAAGATTCGATATAGGAATGAAATCAAATTCCTCTTCTAAGGCTCAAAACGTAACAAATAATGTAGCGTTGTTTTCCAACGAGACAGCACAATTATCACGCCGTTCTACAAGTTGTGTATTAAGTTCCTCATTTGCTGAAGCATACGTCCATTTCTTGTGTTTCAGAGGAGCTGGAAATTAGTTCTCCCGCACAGTCAAAATCAAAAAAATGTCAGCAAAGCACTAATTGTGAAGAAAGCAGCATATAATAGCAAACATGCCGAAATCGGCAAAAACATACTCAAACAATGACGCCAAACAGTGCAGATAGATTTGACTTCCCACAAAAAAGCATTCTTCGAATAATTATCGTCATAGAAAAATAAATGCAGTGTGTTCAACTCGCTTTTAGATTAAATTACAAGAATAGTGTTCATTGTTACTTGGGAAATATAATGGTTACGTAAGTGGATATGATGCAAAATGACTCATATGGTGTAATGTTAAATTTAAGAGAATGAGAAAGAGCATAAGAATATGTAATAAAGAAGAGTTAACTGGGGCTGAATCAAGAATTAAGAGGAGAGAGTCATTAAAATAGTGAGCAAGATTAAGAGCATTATGATAAATATGAACTAAAGAAGGAAATAAAGGACCGTGAACACAGATTTAAGGTGAAGAAAGTACAGAGAACTAAACAATTTAATAAGACGAGTAACAAGGAGAGCAAAAATAAACTTACCCACTCGGAGGTATTCGATTGGCGTCGCGGATGAAGTAAAATATTCGGGGGCCACCATTGCATTGGATCTTACTTGGGGAGAACATGTACGCACTATTCGCGGAGGGGTGCTAAAAACGCTGACATTCGTCAAACGTATAGTTGGAAGGTGTAGTGACGAACAAGTGAAGGAAACGTGCTATTTTTCCTTAGTAAGACCTCACGTAGAGTCTGTGGCGAGTGTATGGGATCCATAAAAAAAATATATTGATTACAGAATGTAATTAAGAACAAAGAAAGGCCTCTAGGTTCGTGACAAATTCATACGAAAGGACACAAAGCGTTACACACCACAGACTCTGGGGTGGGAGCTTTTAGATATGTGAAGACTCGGGGCTAAATGAAAAATATTACAAAGATATAAAGCGCATAGTTTTGCATTAGATATAAATAACCGCCATAATTAGAATGTCAGGGCCGACAATTGTCACAAAATACGATACTGGCAATCAGCATGTAGCGTATTGGTTCCGTTGTTTTGATGACATTCTTTGCCTGTAGACAGGGACAAACCGTCAGATTTATTCCTCAATTACCTCAGCACACTCCGTCCAAATATTTCCTTCTCCGTGGAAAAGCATGTCTACGGCATAATTGACTTCCTCGATTTGTCAACAACTATGACTGAAATGAGACGAGTTCTCAGTTTACAGAAAATACACCTATACAGACAACAAAATTCCCAATGATTCACTTTTTCCTCACAAATATGATGCTCCTCACACGTTGATCCACCGCCTCCAACACACACCTCTCTTCCCCCAAAAATGTCAAAATAGAAATTAGGAAAATTATGAATATAGCCCCCAACAATGGATATAACCCTAATCTTGTCGAAACATACTTCGAAAAATGCAAAAAGGAATGGCTATAAATATAATTTCCTCCTCTCCGTCGGCAAAATCGAATTACTTCCGAGTGGTGCTCATTCCAATTCCTGGGATATATCTCCTACATCGGGGTTGGCGAAACTATGGCACGCCTGCCCTAAGTGGCACGTAGAGCTTGGGAGGGTATTATGGACCACTCCACGGTGATCACTCAATGGGTTGGCACGACTCACGAGTATCCTCTCATTACGTACATAAACGTTGGTGCTGAATTACCCAATTTCGCCGTCCTTGTCCTATTTAATCTCCGTTCATCTACCTATTCCACTCAAAGCACCCTTATGCCCACTGCTTACCTTTTCCTAAACTAATAGGCAATGGCTAAGACTAACAGGAAATACTGTTCAAATCAGACATTTATAATCTGAAATGCGATAATTGCAACGTCTTTTACGTCGGTCAGACAGAGAAATTTCAAGACTAGCCAAATAACGCGCTAGGTGTCCCAGAATTCATTGAATCAATTGACAAAACACCTAATAGATTGCAACCACTGTAGCTATTTCTCTCCAAAATTCTACTTACTCCATCTAAAGGGTTAAATATTCAACCGAGTTCATCATTATCTCTTTTGCTCGTGAGCAAAAAGAGATAATGCGGGACTCGGTAGAACCCAAAACGATCCGTTTAACGACCAATCGTACTCGCAACCCGACCCAGCCCTTTCCAAGAAACTAATCTTGAGTGAAAAAACAAAGCTAACCTTTCAACGCTCCTGATCGCCCCCCCCCCCCCCTTTTCTTCCCATGTCCCTCCACCCCACCTCCAGGCTACGTCGTAGCCACGGCACCACCGCCTCTCCCTCCCCCTTAACCAAATAACCCCCACCTCCACATTCAAAATCTCACCGCTCCTCACCCACAAATCATAGCATACCATAACACTTTCCTAGTTTTCGGCATATTTAAACAGCCGTTCATCTATTCATTAAAATCACTTCCTATATCAAAAGGGCTACACATGGTCAATGTACGTGTACTTACTCATTTTTGAAGGGTGAACAACAGCCTGGATTCGTCGTTGACTAACCTTTTGCTTCAGTTGCCACTAGCAAGCCATATCACCAAACACTCCAACTTACACAGTTGGGCACACATTTCTGAAATGTCAGCTTAAGTAAGACGCCTTAACACCATACACAAGTTTTCGCACTGTTGATTGTCACTTGAATTGAACACACTTAGAGAGTTTAGCATAGATGGTAGGTTAGAGAGTAGGCCAAATTATGGGGAATCCAGGGAAAATTTTCTAATTTTCAATGTTAAACCATTCACTTCTCCATCACTGCGGAATCAAGAAACATGCACACGTACTTGACGAAGGATAATGGAGGACATGGGAGAGGAAGGGAAAAGGGAATGATATTCGCTAAATCACTTGCAAATTTGAATGAATGCTGGTAACATAAAAAAATACTAGCCGACGCGATCCTGACTGCAGCCCGCGTGATACTGAACTCCACGTACTCTATGCAGTAGAACCCCGTACACTGCATGGCAGCTTGTCCTTGGGTAGGCCAATCAGAGGTTACCACCAATTTTTAGGTTTCATCGAATAGCGTAGTCAAAACAAACTCTAGTTTCTGAATTCCTCTCAACTTACCCATTCCGCTTGACCTTGACGGTCATACTTGACTGCGAGCTTATACAGGATACATGACTCAATATTTTCCAAGTAAGTTGAGTAAGAAGAGACGACGGAAGGAAGAGCTCAGAAAGGAACGAACAGTAAGAAAACACTTTCACCAAGGCGCAGTTTTGATGGGGACGCTATAGTCCAGTGGGTAGAGTACTAAGTTATTGTCTGGTGGGCCGGGGATCGATTCCAGTTGACGCACCTGGATCCCTACCATGACGTGTAACTTTTACTCGTCGTTGGGCTGAGAATAAACACAGGGTAAATACTTTGAAGAAAATATGTTAACAATTTAAATAATAATGATTGATGTGTTGTGTAAAACTGTATGCAACAGCATGGTTCACACCTAGCGGAAATTCATAAATAAGCAAATCAACAAATACTATGAAAAATAATTTTATCCGACTTCAAGAAATGTTCACATTAGTGGGTATTGATTTCAAAATAATTGTTAAAAAGTATTGTTTTGGTGTAATGGCAAAAAAAATATCTTATTCTAACATGAAGAACTTGTAATTTTGGCTTCTTTAGCCTATTGGTGTTCGGATTTCCTAAAATCGGCATAGGGAGAATTTATGCTATTTTCCCAAATGGCTCTCTAGTATTATTTTTTAACGCTCCAAAAAATCTTTTTCAACCCCTATGCGCGGATAATAATTTAACTGTTTAACGGGCGACATATTTCTCTCCAGCCAGGATATATACCTACCAGTTTCCGGCGTAGAATAACAGGAATTTTTATGAAGATATTTATCTACTTTGCAAGCTACCGCTAGTGTGTGTGGCAGGGGGTGAATACATATCAAATTAATTTTGACCGAAATATGGCCTATACTACTTTAAATTTTGCCCATCGGTTAGTCGGAACGATATGGTAAGCTATCGGAGGTATTCTGGAAGATATTGATATATCTACGCCTGAGCTTTGAATAAGGTGGTGATATTCTGCGACTTGTTTCTCAAACTTCCGAAATTAACTACCAATACAGATGTTTCCTAGACATTACGGGTGTTTGAGTTTTTAGCGATGACAGTTTTCTTATTAATATTGAATCACTTGTAAAATATTCCATCCGATGCCATATGATTCGCGTTAAATAAACTATTGATAGCACTGACCTTCACTTCATTTAAGGCTAAATAATTTGGCGAAGAAGTCTTAAGAGATCCACCAATAATTAATCCGTTAATCTAAAAAAAACACTGCTGTGCTCGAAAATGCTATCCACTACACACCTGGCGGCCTCAGATGTGTCGTGAACACCGAAACGGTTCAGGGAGTAACTACATGATTGGATCGCCGGCTGAATGTCTACGAAGGACGTCCCGTTATTCTTGCGGAAACCACGTAACCTGGATTAATAACTATTATTCCAATGTCACTATAGAAGCATTTAAGATGTTCAATATAGTTCAGGACAAGATTAAACGTTGCGTAGACATGAGGTATAATCGTAGGTACATGTGTGTTTTAGCTTATAGTATATGTACTTGCATGTGTTTAAGTTATAAATGTTTTTGCATGAATACATACGACTTTGTTATCTTATGTCCCAGTAAAGGTACAGTAATTACATACAGTCACGTGTATCAAGAGACATTTGTCATATATTCACACTTAAAAGTCGACTCAATCATTGCCAATACCGAAAAAAATGCTAACAACTCATACTGTGCATAACAGATGCCTCATGATGTAATTGTAATTACTTTTTCCTTACTATCGCCACATACTTTCAATGAATACGACTTGAAAGGTGCAGTAGATAGCAGTATTGATTTTGGGTTTTAAAAAAGCTAATTGTGTTTCATATACGAATTACACGGCGCAAAAAATAATATAACTTATATGTTTGAATGTAACTGTTTACTGCTCTCAGGTTCCTATTATCGTGCAACATGATAAGCAATTCTTTTGTACGTCGTCGTGTATACACTATTTAATGATGAAATGAAATTTGACGGTAGCTTCCACGAATCATTCACACGAAATCTACGACTGAAAATTTCAATCTAACTAATGCATTTTCATTAAATTTATCATACTTTACTACATTCACTCCGAAAATTGCCACAAATATTTCATTTATTACATCTGCCATCAGAAACACTGTGTTAACATTTCAAATGAATTCCATTCATTGTATTTTCATTTATTTTTGAAAAGGTATATTTTTGGAAAATTTAAGGATTAAAATTTGCACTAGTTTCAATAGAAAGTTGCGAAAAATCAAAATGATAACAGTTATGGCAGTATAGTGTTGTGCGCCTACTATCGGACTAAAGAATAAGACGGCAGGCAACCTCTCAAATTTATTTGCTCAATTCCACGCAATGAACGAAAACGATACCTTATGAACTCTCTTCAAGCCATTAGATTGTAATCTTAACTGTTCCGAGACTATTAAATCTACAAGTCTATGCCTTTACAAGATCCTTGCTCAATCATTAGGGTTGATATTATTTCATTGAAAATGAGAGAATGACAACTGATCAACTCGTGTAAAGATAATGTAGTATCCTATTGAACTCATGAAGCACATAAATATAAAAACGCGTCTTCGATGCCGAAATTTGAAGCAGTGGGAATAGGAAGGAGAGATTGATAAAATTTTATAAATTATTTTCTTCATGGGCCTTAAATAAAGGCTGCTCAAATGTTCACATTTCACCAGATTATCATTATAATACCAATTCGGAAGTCATTTCCGCAGTCAATTTCCTGTAACATTTCCATTTTAAACTTCCTCCGATGGCTTTAGTCGGTAATATTCGAGTTTTTCCTCTGTTTCGTCTACGAGTTGTGCCGTCTTTTCCTTTCCTAGCATACAAAAACACTCACGTAAATATGCTGACAGCGCCACCACCGCGACAATCTCTCTCCCCTCCTAGCTTCTGCCATACCTCTCATAATTTCTCAACCTCTAATGACTTCACGACTCGGAAACCGGGAAAATTACCCACCCCACTGACTCCAAACCACGAAAATTTAAGGCTAATTTCACGTCGCCTAGAGGCAGCCTCAAGGCAGAGCGTGGCGTAAGGGTTGAAGTTTGACGGAAGCAGGTAAGGAGACGGGACATGTGGCGAAATGAGTTCTATTTTCTGGTGCCAAAAATGATATTTTCCAGAGGATGGGGAAGAGCATTATTTCAGCTAGCGTGGAGTCATACGGGAGTGAAGTTGCTAATGCATTCGTGGAGATGTTTAATAAAAGTAATTAATCCAATCCATATCTTTATCTTAATAGACATTAACAATATACCGACTCGTACTTAATTCGATATGAATCGTATATGCAGACAGATTTACTTCGATTTCTAAATGAGGGGACCAGGTTATGATTCAAATAAGCAAATTGATTTAAAATTTAATATCTAGGCCAGATAATTGGCACACGAATGAATAAGATAACAATCATTGTGAACGGGGTTATTCAGATGGATACGAATTGACAAAATATATGGTCATCCGAATAAATCCGTCAACACTAAGAGTCAGAAAGAAAGCATTACCGGCATACATAAATTGCGTATCTTCCTAGTCAAGCAGTTAAAACTAATTCCAAACTCAATTAAGTGTTAATAACATGCTTTTCTTTCTGGGAAACCGGAGATGGATACAGGAGAAATGCTGGCTGGATTCATACGACTTATACGAGCTATAACATTCGAGATGAGTTCTACCTTAAGCTATTAAAATCAAAATTTAGAGACAGACTGATGATTTTGGTTTTAAACAAATACCAACCATCATGCAAATCTTCTCTTGTACAGTTGTTTCACTTCACTTTACCATAGAGAATTTTATAAGAATTTGTTGTGAGCATTTATTAATTTAAACTTAAGTCGACACTGGACATCAGAATTCCTTCCCGTTCATTATGTTTGAAAATTAAATCACCGAAGATGACAGATTTTGCACAGTTCAAAGCGGTAGCTCTAAAGAGAGAAAATAAATTATGTGATTAACAATTTTTTTCACAGCTATGGGTAGAGTTAGAGAGATGATTAACAAGTGACATTCATACCAAGTCGTTGTTTCTAGAGCCGCTAATTCCCTAATTGAAAAATTCAATTAATCACTAAAGAGAATAATGATATAAATTAATAAAAAATTGAGCAATGTATCAAATAAAAACTTTATAATATGATGATTTATGACTTACTGAAATGAACAAGTTACCAGCAGAAACAAATATTTTAAGTAAATATGGAAGGGAGGCCCATGCCACACTTGGGTAATGGAGATTGATTGGGCAGTTGAGGAACTATCTGGATGCCTCTTTAATTTTATATTTTTATAACATTTAATCTAAAATAATGGATTTCTGTGGAAGAAATTCTGAGCTACATGAGTGACGGAATGTAGAGTTTTGAAGAAGAACATCTTGGAAGACAGCACTATTATTAATATCAGTTTTTCTTTTCCTAATTTTGCTTCGTTTGAACTGAAATGGGTAGCGAGAGAAGTAGGAGTATGTGAATGAGAGCGGAAATTGCACCAATTAGTAATGTGAACACGACATATATGGTAGAAAATTTTCCTACCGGCCATACATCTACACAATATCTCGCAAGCCGTCGCAGGACGAGTGGCAGGGTGTGGGGTACATCACCTGGTCCTCTACTTGTATTCATTCTATTTCCTCATATACATACCCTTGTAGCGCCTCGTGATCCACCCATAAACCATGTGGAAAGGGGACGACCGAACATCATGCATCCATCATACATACTCATATTACGAGTAAAACATTATTGTGCCTGCAGAATAAGTACAAGAAAAAATAATTAAAAAAACAGCAGGCACACATGCATTTCAGACCAGTTAGTATTCTACACATTCCGGACGGACAATTCACAAATAATCGTAAAATTAATTTTATCAACATTCACCTACACCCCATCCGGCACAAAGGCACACGGCGGGCGGTGTTAGCACGCCAGACTAGGAGATAGTTGAGGGAAATTTTTATCTTATATACTCCTATTTTCAACAGTGCGTACTTAAAGGGAGCGTTCCAAAAGCAATGCAATTGAATTTCCCACGCCGCTCTTATTGGTCGGAGTATATGAGTGAGTGGGATTAAGCCTGCTGGAATGAGTGGAGGAGACACTAAGCTTTGCCGTGAAATCGGTCTCAGTGCTCTTGAAGTTGTGGAAGCGACAGGATATCAAGTCTTGTAAACCTCTGCGCGTCGACCATGTCACGATAGACCAACCGAGGGGAAACTTCAAGTGAACTTTTGCAACGTATCGAAAATTAACCTGATTATTTGGACAACGTCGTTACTGGTGATGACAACTGGGTTTTCGAATACGACCCAGAAATAAAACGCCAAAGCTCTGAGTGGCACGCCGACAAGTCCCCCAAACCCTAAAAGGCAAGAATGAGCAAATCTAAAGTGAAAACAATGCTGATTGCATTTTTCGACGGTAAATGAGTGGTCCATAAGGAGTTTGTTCCTCAAGGACGGGCAGTTATCGTTGCCTACTACGTGGATGTGCAGGAAATACTCCGAAAAATGGTTATCAGGATGAGAAAAGACATCTCCGCTACCCAGCAACTCCATCAAGACTACGCGCCTTGCCACAACGCGCTACGAGTCCGCGAGTCCTTGCCCAAACACCAGGTGCCAACGCTGCCCCACTCCCCTATAGTCCTGACGTCGCCCCAGCAGACTTCTTGTTCCCTCGGATTAAGGCAGCCCTGGAAGGAACCCGTTTTCTGTCCATAGAAGAGATCCAATCAGCCGTGACGATGACCTTGCGAAAGGTCCCCGAAGACGCCTTCCAGGGCGCGTACGGGTCATGACAGTCTTTGAAAAAATGTGTCGAGGACTAAGGACAATACTTTTGAAGAATTTTAAGTATTGTTGCAAATCTGTTTAATAAATTACTTTACATACATTACTCTACTTTACTACTTGGATAAACATTCTGCTTGGTCCTAATTAAAACAGCAATCAACATTCAGAGAATAATCTAAAAAGTCGTTTGTTGCTTATAATCTCTTATTCCATTGCATATGAGCGAGTTTTACCTCGAGTTACTTTTCTGCGCGTAAAATTAAGGTAACTTTTTTCAAATCAGGTTTTTCAACATTTTGCGGAAAAAATAGAGCGACATTGATTTCACATTACGTGGGACGGGTTTGAAAACTGTCACTTTGAAATAAAGCGAGGGAAAGTAGGTATTTGAAAATTTTTAAACTCTATCGTGAAATGCATACATATTTTATCACACGAAAATTTGCCCAAAAGTTTTAGGATTCGAAAGAGAACCATTCTACCATTCGGACAAAGAAATAAGGTGACAGTTTTCTCATCTAATTTAGGTTTCAAAAAAGAACCATTCGGACAAAGAAACTGAGCCACAGTTTTCTTACCTCAGGTTGTGCCAGGTTTAGATATTACTCACCTTGGTTATGTGGGAAATGTACATTTCTGGGTGGGGTGGTTCGTTTCTTTCTCAGTGGCTCTTGTGGCTTCCTGGAACAATCTGGTGCTCATAGGTCCACGAATGGCGCCGGGGATGTCCTGAGATTCCACCTGGATTTTGAACTGGATATCTGATCAGTTGCCAAACGCTCTACCTACCAAGTTAACATGTCACCCGTCCCAAACCATGAGTAAAACAAATGATTTTAAGCCTTTCAAGACCAAATATTCGGAAAGAGTTTCCAAATATTGAAGTACTTATCCTCCGAGATACAATTCATTCCCAGCTATATTTTTTACATACTATATTCAGCCATTTTACATTATTAAGTTGCCATTACAAACTTATCTACCCTAGATATGATCACACCGCTTTGTTTAAAACCGAGGGTCACCAGAATAAAAATGATGAATTATCAATATTTCGAAGGCAATACGTTCCTATTCAAATTCCCAATTTCCTACTGACAACAGATGTTAGTTATGCAATAATGATAAATTGTACCAAATCAAATAACGGTCTTCGAACTTTGATTATAATTATCATATGCGGCGCATTCTGGGAAACCATAACCGGCACAGGGAAAGGAACTGGCCCCCCTACCCTGATGTGTGAATATTCACACGCCGTTGGGCTTGGTACACGGGTGAGCTCTACCATCACCTACTAAACCGACCTTCGGGTTGATTACTGTGTTTATGGTTTTTTTTATGCGGCTCATTACATATAGTATACGTTTCTAAGGATTCAAGGTTGTTCATATGGCTAATATATACCCAATCCGCAATTTCATATTTTAATATTGTCTTAATATTAAAACAATACTGCTCTACAAGTGCATCAGAGTAAACTAAAAATATTGATTTCAAGCTAAAAAAATGAAAATATGAGTCTTGAATCTTGACATAAAGTTAGCACTTACATTATAGCAATTCTGGATATGGGAAAAAACGAATTATATTATGATTCGACCACAACGAGTACATCGTTCGAAGAACAACGGTGCGTTGAAATTTCACATGGAAACTGAGGCACCAGTTTGTTATAATCACCCCACTGAAGTAAATTTATCCGCATAAAAAATCTCCATGCATTCATTGCCCACGCCATTCACAGCAACCAACCCGGAGGTTGGATTTGACAGGAGACGGTAAACTTCGCCGCAACCAGTTAAACTCAGTTTACGGCGACCAGTTCCTTACCCTGCACCACCCGCGGTTTTCCACAAAGTTCTGATATTCAGAAAACCGCTTGAAACTTAGATGGGGTCGTCAAAGGTACTAGCTGGAGTTGTAACCCGGGACGAGTCGGCCAGAAACAAAACGATGTGTACTCTCTAGGCACTCACCTACCCTTTGGAATTTTAATTTTTCGGAAGCGGTACCAATTTACATATTCGGAAACGACAATAAATTCACCATTAAGAGGCACCATCAGTAGAGCTTTAAAGCACATTTCTTGAAATATATTTCTAATTCAAATAATTGGAAGTAGATCTTAAAAAAAGTCGTAAGTCAGAAGCCAACACATTTATTATCGACATTAAGGAATACAAAAAGCATTCATTACTCAACTGTAGTATTTTTACAGTCTTATTACTGGGAGCTACCTAAATTAATAAATGGAAACTTGATATGTCTATAGGATAATTTTCAAATCTATGTACCTTTTTTAACTGTAAACATTCTCCCGAAAGTGCTGTCCATTTATTCCTGTATTATTCACCACACGACTGATATAAATAAGGAAAGACTTGAAACTGCCATTATCACTGTGTGAACACTTCTGCTTGTGTGTAAACTAAGCATTTTGGAAAAAAAAACTTTCACACTTCCCTTCATTGGTGAATTGGATGACATAAAATTGTGCACATATCAACGAAATATTCAGTAGTAGTACACGAATGAGCATGATTTGGCCACTTGCGCAGCTTTTGTAGTGAGAATAGAACACTCTTCATCCCATTTCAGAATGTTCTTACTTTTTACATAGACAATAGTTATTAACTCTTATTTACAGTTGAATACCTTTCGATTAAGATATTCCTTTTTTTAAGTGGACTTTTATGAATTTTAGAAACTTTTCGCCATTTAAAAATCAGTTTATATCAAAGAAAGGAAAGAAAAATATACGTTACATCTATCTACACCAATTAGGTATGGAAAAAGTGTAGTCGTCAAACAATTTATATTCCAACTCCACTATTCAATAGAGTTTGCGCGTTTGAAATAAAACGTTGATACATTTCAAACATATAGATATGAATAAACACTGCTCCCTCGTCAGACGTTATAAGTAATCTCTCTCAAAAATGTTTAGTCGAAATGAAAGGACCTCCCTCGGTGGAATGCCATTCATATAATTTTTACAGTGCCGACTCCAATATTTTTTATGCTTTATGGATCTCATTTCACGTATACCAGCAGGATCTCCGAGTTCATATAGCATGTTTTATAGTCTGCGTCGATAATGCGCTGAAATGGAGAGAAAGTAGCGCGAGTCCCATCCGGATATTTGACACCATTGATGGATCATTAAGATAGTAATTAACTTTTTCCATCTTAAGCGAGCGTCTCGGAGATACATCAGACTTTAGGAATGGAAGAGGAATTCGTTACATAATTATTTATATTTATATATTTAACTTTAATATCTTAAGGAATTAAAAAATTCACGACTGGATTTTCTCGTTCGAAATGGATATAGGTGGAATTTCCTTCGTAGAAAATGCCAAACCTATTCCTTCGGCCGACCAGGGACCGTTATTTTTCAAATTTTCACTGCACTTGATTGTCTTACGGCAATGTGAGAGTCTAGCTTCCGACAGCCCCTCTCTCTCTTATCTTTTTCTAAAACACTTAGCTACTTGAGTACAATAATTGTCCTTAAAGAAAAATCGTGAGGCTTAAAGACCAGTTTTGAATGTTTTTAACAAAGAAGCGACTGTAGGTAAAATATTTTCGCAATCGCTTTTTAAAACTTTACTTTTGGGCACACATTAAAGAAAATCTAACGAAGCCGACAGATTTGTAAGCCTTCCCCTAAAAACCTACGCTCTCTTACGAAGCTTTCCCTGGGTGAAGATTTGGCGTGAAAATAAAAATATATTTGCTTTACACAGCTAAAGAAGAACTACTTGAAGTGATTCTCTTAATTACTTTAAATCGAATCCACTCTCCTTTACTTAATGCGCCTCAAGGCTTCCATAACCGATAATGCTTACACACAGATGAAAACAACGCATACCAAAGGAAATTACCTTGAGACGTTTGTTTCATCAACGATTTACAACTCACTAACTACTACCCTTGTAATGTCCGAGCTTCTCTAGAAATAACGTGATATCATTTGATCGACCACCCTCATTTGTCACCCATGACTCTCTCGCTACTGGTTTCGGTGGGCTAAGTTCTTGTGTTGTTGAGGTGACAACAAGTGAGAGCCGAATAGATTTTTCCCAATAGTTTCAAACAGATCAAGAGAATGTGAGCTCGTCATATACTCTACCTCGTATTGCTCCAGCTTCTTCACTTTCAATGACTTAATTATTTTGAGAGGATTCATACCAATTTCAGGAAGCCCAACAATGATAAAACACTATAAGGAAATAATAACAACTTCACAGAATATGTCCTCATTACCGAGCACTAAACTGTTACATGTCTAAACCTGAAATTGATCTTTTTTCAATAGTATTTTATCCGGTTCAACATGCTTTTTCACCATTTTTATGATACATTTCAACATGAAAAAAATCTCGTCGCTCTCAGAGTGAAAAATTATTTTCCTTCATTTCGAGTTCCATTAAGCAATTTAGATATTTATTGCTCCCACACTTTGAGATGGCGCAAAGGGCAAGTGGTCATTTACTTGTCCTGGTTATAATGTTCTCTGCAGAAAATACCACTGGCCCTCAATAGGAAATAGTCCGTGATACCGTGGCACGTCTCCCTGATCAACAGGAATCTGAATATTCGGTAGCACCCACCCTCTAATGATTTTCATATTTCACATGTTACGAGACATATTGCCCATAAATATATCCGTTGAGCATGACCAAGATATGGTGCACGATCAATCCCTTGTACACTTGAATGTATCACCGGGTATTTAGCGCACGAAAAAACTCAATCACACGTTATTTTTCAGTTTCACAAAAGAATATATTCGCAGCAATGACCAAACAACAACACGTGTCCCAAACTTCCATATTGTTAAACTCGTGCCAATCACGCAGTAATAATATTTCAAAAACACAGATGCACGCAATCAGAATAGGCCTTTCACACACAAACACCACTCACTTTTTTATCACGTCATCGAAATTTCTCGAAGAACTGAGCGTATGAAAATAGGGAGAGAAGATAAAAAAGAGATTTTTTTTAAAAGAATATAGACAGTTGAGACATACTTCGAGATTTTTTTCTATCCACATGCCTTTACATCTGAGCTTTTTAATTGATAATTATTTTAGATCGAGTATCATGAGCCAGCGATTCGAAGTTACCACACAGAACTCTTTGATGGACTCAATGGATTATTTCTATGTATATTTCATAAATATTCTTTACATGAATCGCAGGCACCGACAAGATAAAGAGAAACCACACTTTTTCCCTGACGACCATCGGAAGACACTAGAGTGAACGAAAGAAGTCAATACAATATGGCACGATCAGGAAGTATTTCTTATTTTTACAGGAATTTAAAGAGACAGAAAGAGTCCCTGTTTTATTCGAGAGAAGAATCATCATCCTCTGACGGAAGATCACCGCTTCGTTATACAGTGAACTATACCAGAGTATGTTACCTCTAGATGGAGACGCAAATAAAAAATATTACATTTGGTAACGAAGCCTTCCACATTGGGCTCCCAAAGTCATTCTTACCCTCTTAAGGTATGTCATAAAATCTGCATTCGTTATTGTAAAAACATAAATGGGTATCTACTAATAAGGTAACCTTACGTTTTTGTTCCCGGCAAAATAAATTCCCATTTATCCAAAACAATCTCACGAAAACCCTCTCGGAAATCTTTCACAGATGATAATATCAATTGCATTCCCATTCTTTTACGAAAAACATCCTTATCCGAGCTATCAGTCTTATTCCACCAGAACATTCCAATCCTTTATTATCGCCTGAACGAAACAAAAACTTGTACCCCATTGTTAAAAATATTTACACGTAAATGTGAGCAATATGATCCTTCACTCTCTGTACTTCGATTATCAATTTTCCGTTAAATATTGCTCTGAAATAAATTCCTTTCCTGGAAAAATATAAACCACCATCCATGCCTTTGCAGGCGATCCAAACTGAAAAGGGGCCGTTAGCACCTCGACAAGCAGGCGATCAAATTCGACAGTTTTATTTTCCTTCCGTTTCAGGTTACGTGTGAGAACCAGTTTTCAGTAGTTAAGTGTTTTGTTAAGCATTTGACGATGTTGATCCAGATCAAAGACGGATCGCATATCCTCATCCCTTCACAGAACACGACTTCTGGTCTTCCTGCTTTTCTCCATCCTCCTCCTCCACTCTCGGGGATTTATTCTCCCTCGGCTGAAGCTTCTCCTTGGCATCCAGTGACGCGTCCTTCTCCCCGCCGCCGATCTTCTTTACCGACTCGGAGGACGCGCCATCCTTGCCGTCGGCACGCTTCAGCCGCCGTCGTCTTGAGGTCTGCGATCCGTGAGGCCATTCTCACACGGTCGCTGGAACGTAGCCCAGGTTCTTCCTCTGCAGGAACAGGTGGATCTCGCCGAATCTCGGCCGGTCTACCTCGTGCCTTTTCCAGCATTCGCCCATGAGGTCGTATATCTCCCGTGGGCATGCGGGAGGCTTCGTGAGGTAGCGCTGTAGCCCATCGTTTTGGTACCAATGGTTTGAGTTCTCGACCACCTGCTCGTTCGTTAGCTCCGAGAATGGAGTCTGTGCGCAAAGCATCAGGATCTCCCAAAGCGTCACCGCGAACGACCATACGTCGCTTTTGCTGCTGTGCAATCCCTGAAAAATGAAACTACCGTCAGTGGAACGGCCACGTTTCAAGCAAAAGCATGCCATGTTGACAAGTCTGGCAATATGATGTAAAATAGGAATTGTTTGTAAAATTAATGCTAGCATGTTGGTAAGTGTCTGAAGACCGAAAAAATAATTTTCGGAGTTCCATTTTAAAAATTTTTTTCTTATATTAATTATTATTACAGTTCATTTTGATGTTTTAATACATAATATCATATTACAATTAGCAATTTGGGCTCACAAAATAATCAGTTCTATAATAAATTAGTTCTCAATAAACTATTTTCATTTTAGTATTTACTATGACTTAAAATTAATTTTTTTAATGGCTCCCACAAAGAGACTTACAAGCAGGATAATGCTAATTCATACGGAATAATTTTTTGGAATAAATATTCCCAAAACTAGAAATAAATTGGAGCCAAATGGTTGATAAAATATTGGCAGAGCGTTCAACCAAAAATTATCTTCTTTTTGCCTAAAGAGGTTTGTTGATAAACAAGAACTAAGACTTTTAAATACGATATGCAGAAAGTTAATAAAGATTTATTTTAAAGTAATACTTCTTTTCAAGTATGTTTTAATTTGTTACATTTATCGTATCATTACAATATATAGTATATCGTATCTTTGTATAATTTTAAAAATTGTAGTCATAATCTGATGTCTGAATTAATGGTACCCACGGTATTTTAGGGATATTTGGAAGAAAAATTAGGTTACACAAGTTACTTTCCATATTTCAGTAACATGATTTACAGTCCTAACACCATGTTTATCTACATAAAAAGGTCAAATACCCTACTTACGAGTAACAGGCTCTCCCACGCCATCCACCGTATAGGTAGTCTTGCTTTGGTATCGCTAACATAGTAATCATTCTCGAATCTACTCCAGTACATTGCATGGTCCGTTATCTTAAGAGAATACCCTTTTCCGACGACACAATTCCTAGGAAGAAAAAGAGTCACACATTTGTGATAGCAATAATATAAATGTTAATACACCATACTTATTATGGATTTCTCTCCCGAGGAATTTAAAAGGAATCAAGAAGCAATTGAAAAATCATCACTCATTCTTTTCGATAGAATATTTATTTACAGAATTTGACAGTCATCCATTAAATGCAATTGAATTCTGCAGGAGACAGGGGTTAGTCATCACTAACACATGGTTTAGACACCACAAAAGGCGTAGGTATACATGGAAAATGCCAGGTGACTCAGAAAGGTATCAGTTAGATTATATTATGGTTAGGCACAGGTTTAGGAACAGTGTGATAAATTCACACAGTTTCCCAGGAGCGGATGCGGACTCTGACCACAATTTAGTTGTTATGAAATGTAATGTTCGTTTCAAGAAGATAAGGCAAGGGCGGCGGGTTAAAAAATGGAATTTAGAAGCAGTAAATGAATTAACGAGGAAGGAGTATCAGGAGGCTGTAGAGAAAATGATGGATGACGGTAAAGAACTGAGTGCTATCGAAGAAAAAATGGGAATGTATCAAGAAAGGGATATTGGAAGCCGCTAAAGACACTATAGGAACCGTTAACGGGAAAAGGATAAGGAAACCATGGGTAACGGATGAGATGATTGCGAAGATGGATGAGAGAAGAAGATGGAAAAATGTAAACACAGAGTTAGGCAAAATGAAGTACAAAGAGTTAAACAATAAATTGAGAAGGGCCACAAATAAAGCAAAAGAAGAATGGTGGAAAACGCAATGCGAGGATATGGAAAGTTTACAGAAGAAGGGTGAAATTGGTGCTCTATACAGCAAGGTTAAGTTATTATCGGGAAGTAAGAAGGCAAGATCTGTGCTCACAGTTAAAGATAAATGGGGTAAGATAATAGTTGAACCAGGAAAAATCCAAGAGAGATGGAAGGAATATATAGAAACACTGTATGGTAAAGAACTTAGGCCGACAAGGTTAGACATAGAAGAGGAACATGACGTAGAAGAAGATAGCTTAGGTCCAGGCATACTCGACGATGACATAGAAAGGGCATTAAAGGAGATGAAAGCAAATAAGGCCGTGGGGGTGGACAACATTCCTGTAGAAATGTTGAAATGGTTAGGAAAAGGTGGGAAGAAGGCCATATATGGACTGATTCGTAGTATCTATGAGAAAGGAATCTGGCCGGAAGATTTTGTGAGATCGGTGTTAGTTCCTATTCCAAAAAAGGCAAAGGCTTCGTCATGTGAGGATTACAGAACAATAAGTTTGATATCCCACGCAGCTAAAGTTATTCTCAGGATCATCAACAAAAAGATAGAGAGTAAGGCAAATGATTACTTAGGGGATGATCAGTTTGGGTTCAGGAAAGGAAGAGGTACGCGTGATGCCATTGCAGTAATGAGATCACTAGTCGAGAGGAATATAGAATAAAATCAGGACGTTTTTGCCTGTTTTGTAGATTTCGAAAAAGCGTTTGATAGAGTGAATTGGGAAAAATTAATGCGTGTATTGCAGAAAATAGGAATGGATTGGAGGGACAGGAGACTGATCCGCAACCTGTACATGTCTCAGACTGCTCAGGTGCGAGTGGGGAACGGAGAGTCTGGATGGGCAGTGTTAGGAAGAGGTGTAAGGCAGGGTTGCCCATTGTCACCGGTACTGTTCAACGTATATGTAGAGGAAATGATTAAAGAGGCATGGGAAGAACTGGAGGTAGGAATGAAAGTCGGAAGGGAACTCGTAAAATCGGTTAGGTTTGCTGATGACCAAGCATTAGTTGCTCAGTCAGCCAAGGGGTTGCAAGCATTGTTGAGTGAATTGGAGGTTCAGTGCGATAAATATGGGATGAGAATCAATATTAATAAAACAAAGGTTATGCGATTTTCCAGAAAGAAAAAGGCTAAGCTAAATATTAAAATAGGCGGGGAAAGAATAGAGCAGGTAGAACAGTTTACATATCTCGGAAGTGTTTTGGACCAATACGGTCAAAGTAGTAGGGACGTAAGGAGAAGAATTGCGCTAGGCAAGGAGGCTTTCTCAAGGAGGAGGGAGTTGATGACGGGGACGTTGAGTAGGGATGTTAAGACAAGACTCGTAAAAACTCTGATATGGAGCGTAGCTATCTATGGCGCGGAAACGTGGTCGCTGAAGCAGGAGGATAGACGTAGATTGGAGGCTTTTGAAATGTGGGTGTGGAGAAGAATGGAGAAGGTGAAATGGACCGAAAGGAAAACAAATGAGGAAGTACTGGAAATGGTGGGTGAGGAGAGGGGTTTGTTGAGAGAAATCCTATGGAGGCAGGAAAAATGGATGAAAGGCGTATTGAGCGGTAGTGGAATGTTGAAGAGGGTAATAGAGGGGAGAATGTTGGGCAAGCGAGGTAAGGGTAGGAACAGGATAGGGATGTTGGACGGGATGAAGGGAGGAAAGAAGTACACCGAGATGAAGAGGGACCTGATATAGATTAGTTTGCTAGGTGGGGAGTCACAAAATGTTTATTTGATAGTTGTGTCCATCCAAAAAACCTACCTTAACCGGTAGATTACCTAATAATAATACTTTTTTCTGTAATTCATGAAACCAAAAAATATTTTTGCATTCCTACAAAAATTATAAGAAAATAAGTTAAAAGTTGACATCAAAAGAAAGGGGAGGGAAGAAATGTTCATAACTCTTAGAAAGCAGAGTAGACCAGCCTCACTTGAACAATTTTTAATCTCTGACATTTCTCACCCATGGCCAAAATATTCAGTTATTTTCCTGGGTAAAGACTTTCTTAAGAAATATCTAACAACCTGTGCAACGACCTAATTAAAATTAACATACGATTCAGTCAGTGAGTTTGATTGAGTAAAATTAATTAATGCGCAAATTATGACACGAAGAAACACAAAAGTACTAACTGTATTACATCAAATAACATTATCCCACACTAAAATCTGGGTAACTACAATCGGAGAAATTGAAATTACTTCTGCAAAACTTCAATAAAAGAAGGGAACAAGTTTTTATAATTTGCACACAGCCAACCGGCTTATTTTTCGGTAGGCCATAGCCGCTAGGAGCATCAGGTGGCCCCTTAAAACCACGAACACAGGGGGAAATTGAGAGGACCAAGGACAGAAAAAGGCCTATAAGCTAATAGCTACGTAAAACAAGCCTATAAAAATTGCGGGTTGCAAAAAAGGCGATTTTTTCAGCACGCATACGTGCAAAAAATAAGCCAGCGGATATCCCACCAGCCAGAGCCTACCAACCGAGTAAAGCCACGGAGTCGACGGCCGCTGGCGCAAGATTTATTGCTCCCCGCTGCGCATCTGTTTTTCGTTCCGCTATATATACCCCTTCCATTTCTCCCACTCACTCTTCATTCCTCCTCTTGGCTAATTTACATCTTCTTCAATTTTTCCTTTCTCATTCCATTCACAGCTATCTTCCCTCTTACTCTGATAGCGTATCCCCTTCGAAAACTGATCTATTTAATCTGATATTGATTGCAAAAGGGTTGGGAATATGACATGGAAAATAATGAACTAAATGACATATGAATTAACTTGATTTATCCATCTTCTTTTGATATCTCGTTAGATAATTGCACAAAAGTAAAGCTAATTTCCCTATTTACCGATGGCCTTTTCTGGATATTGCCTAGTTCGCATGACCATGCATCATTGCAAATCGAACCACTACGCACGAAACGGCATATTCAACTTCATTCAACGAGAAGATTCGCTAATAAATATTAATTATGCACACTACAAAACTGTATTATTAAAAATATGCGGGAAAATTTTCTAATTTATATTTTCAAGATGACGTTCGTTGTATTCATTTAGTTGTTATTAAATAATAGTTTATTTATTGTGAATTGAATTCTGTAATTCTTTCATCACTTCTGAATTAAAAATAGCAACTATGAAGGCAACCCGATAAACCGTGAAATCACGTCTAACATTTGTGAACAAATAGAGTAATTGCCTCCGCCCCATTAATTGTTAATTTTGACTCTCAAGGGTCTCTAACCGTGAGAGCATTGTTTTTTTTAACTGTGGTTGTCTGAGATCTTACCTAACTGTAGGGCATACTTTAACTTTGAGAGGATATAAACATAAACGTGAGCGATATGAGCATCAACATGGATTAAAATGACGTAGAAATCAGGAGAGAAAATGATAGCACTTAATTTGAAAGGGAATCGAAAGAAAAATCTGATGAGAGAGTTTTAAGCAAAATTTGGACCTAAGTATTAGGGTCTCAATCGTGATTCTCATGCAGCTAGCTCTAAAGGATATTGGGGTACGTCACTTTCATGGTAGTAGGGGTAATATCTGGCTAATTCAATAAACTTTCATTAGGATATAAAGAGACGGCAATTTATATTTTATATCATTCGCAAAAAAAGCCTAATCGTGTTAGGAGTTAATTTACTTAATGACAAATTTCAGAAATAATACACACACTCGTACATGTCACAAGATACACAAGCAATGGCATGACGAAAGAATTGAGTGCAAATAATTGATGGGGACAAATGGTGAAGCTTTCAGATTTAATAATATACGCTTATCTCTCTACCAGGAATTAGGTTAAATGCAACGAATCAGGATAAACGTAAAGCGACAATTTCAATTAGAGATAAAATCCAATCTAATAAATGAAACCACAGCTACTCTGAAATATGTAACTCATAATAAATCATGGACAGCAGGATTTAGAAATTCCAACTAGAGAAAAATTGATGTAATTGGCCAGCCATATCCGTACTTATTTAAATATAATGACAGAAGCAAGCTAGGTGGCTCACAGTTAGATGAAGAAATAACAATGTAAGGAATCCTGGAGAAAAAATGAAAGTAAGAACTATCACTGAAACATTCAATTCATAACGTCAAAAAATGTTTTCGATAAATATCAAGGATTTTCTGCCTATAAGACGATTAAAAATATAAAAATAGAGCATAGTCCTTACCTAGCTGCAAGGTCCCGATGAACCAAATCCCTTGATTCCAGGTACTTCATTCCAGAAGCAATTTGCGTTGCCAAGTAGATGAGAGAGCCGTAGCTGCAGGAAAGAAGAACATTCAAACAATGTAATATCTGTTCCATGTACGTATTTTCGACATTCTTACAACTCTATGGGCTTTCTGATCATATAGCTAAGGAAAATTAGATCTACGTAAACAACTGCTATGAGTGAAACTTTATTAGTTCTATTAGTCCATCAATGTATATTTCGAGTAGATATGTTAATAATTAGATATTTTAATAAAAATGTACGTAATGCAGGAAAAATATATGTATCTCGTCATCCTCCATGTATTCCTTATTCGAATAACTATCTCAAGAGCAATATTAATAAATATAATTGAACTGAACAGAGAGATAATGAGCAAATTTTATTATATTACTAAAATGTATTTTGTTCCAGAAAAATTACCTTGCCCAATTGCTAACATCTACCAATTAAAATACGTCAGACAGTACGTTGCATCCGTCCACAAAACTTCAATTATGAGAGCTTTGATCTGAGGGTATGGTAATACTGTACTTTATTCTCAAGGCTTTTACTGTTTGGTAAGCGGCTGGGAAAGAGTTATCCTGCCGTGATTTGGGAAATAGCTGTGTCCAAATTGAAAGCCCAACTCGTTTTATTATGATAAGGAAACCGGGAAACCACCAAAGTTTATTATCAAATGTACCGTACTGTGAAAGTATAACATAGCGCCAGATTATCGTCAAATGGTACATATTGTTGACAAAGGGTAGGTAAATATCGAAGACGATCTCCAGGAGAGAATGAGATAATGATTTTCAACATTTAACGCATATAATAACGTGATTCTTGAAAATAGATTAATCAATGTGAAGAGCAATAACACTCACTAAACACAAAATAGAATTTGCTAAAATGCAATGCGAAATGTTATATTGTATTTTACTTCATAATATTATGAAGGCATAGAAAAGGGTCCGTTAAATAAAAAAAGTGTTATATCCTACTCAAAGCGTTAGCTTTTTTGGTTGATACGTATTATTGCTAAGTTAATACAGGGTTTGAGACCCAGGGTTGGATCATCTTGAGGTAAACCCTAGACTGCTTCAGTTCTCTAAATATTTGACTCTATAGTTCCCAGAACGATCGATTAAACCAAAACAGAAGAAGAGGAAAATAACTGGGCTCCCTAAACTGAATGTCCCAATTTGCTTCGCCGCATGGGTTTATATACAGATCTATATTTTTTCATAAAAAGGGACAATCTTTGAGGTGATCCATTTATTGTACAATATGTTTGGTACCATATGCATTTCCATTAAAACATTCATGAATAATAACAAGTAATTTTATAATATTAGCATTAATCGAGAGTTTTTTTAAATCAAATGGATTAACCAATATGACTGAAAAGAGCCGTAAGCTATAAACATAAGTACGCATTACATAGAAAACGATGGTCGCATCACGTTCAAGCTAATACGACCTGAATTACCCGAGGCGTATAGAAAATGCACGCTATATTTTCACGAGCTGAAATCTCTCCTTCGAGGGGCACCCTGAAATGGAGAAAGCGTGTAGCGCTGGAAACTGGGTGAACTCAGGAGGCAAGTGTGAGTGCGTATTACGTCACCCGTAATTCAAGAGACAACAAATCTACCGTTCGAAGAACATTGGTGTATTTGATAAGCCTGTGATTATGCGTTGTAGTATAGCCAGATAAGTTGAAGTTCAGATGCCTGTAACTTTTAATTTTCATATTTCAGTATAAAAATGGCCAAGAATTTCCATGAATATTTTTTAAGTTCCCATCAGTTTTGTAGGTGCTAAATGTATGCGCCATTTAGTTCAACTGAAATAATAAGTTAAAACTGGTTTGAGGACCTAGCTAACAACACAAAGTCAAATAATGTATTTTATATACAATATTACTCTCATATCTTAAGTTAATAACTCTTTCAGTGAAAGAAGTTTTTGAACGCTCAAATCGTAAAGTGCGCAGCCATCAGATTGAACAGGGAACCGATTAATTAGTATTTAAAAAAACCGATACAAGCGAATAAAAGAAGTAATAAGGGAAGCATTTAAGGCCAATTAATTTGCCTCATTTTTGAAAATGTTTATCGTAAAATATACCGAGGCACATTTATAAATAAATAAATAAATAAATAAATATATATATATATATATATATATACATATGTATATAAACGATAAAATCGTATACATCTATATAAAATATAATGGGAAATATTTTAATACATAAATGTATCCCTGTACCGGCTATGATTTTCTAGGAAGATATGGCACCCGAAAATATCACATAGTTTGGGTGAAGCTGAGGGTACCTGAAGAGGCTTTCCGGGGAATCGAAACCAGGGGGATCCTCCACCGCTCCACCCCTAGACTACAGCGATCCATGTATATATGGGTCTTTTATTTTGAAAGTTTCCCAAGTCCATTTGTCAATTATTCCCGGTTGCCCGTGATTACATGTTCATCTTAAAGTTATTTATCAATAAAGCATCTGAGGTTACTCATATTCAAAGTAGATACGAAAATTCTGGACACACATGTTTTCAGAGTTAGTCCAATAAATGAGCCGTTTACTTTGAAAGTGGTATAATTCCAGATTTACTTAAATTAAGATAAAATTGTTGATAATGCCCGAAGACAGTGATGAAGGAAATAAAAATTAATTAGTATTTAACAAGTTAACCTCAGTTTTTGGAACACTGCGTTAGTTATTTTAGATCCGTGAGTTGTGACCATACCTCTCTTGTGCTCGTGCTTTTTATGTGTTCCTACCCCTTTTCCTTCCATCTATTTCCATGTGAATGTAAACATAAAATGTACATATATACGCTCAGGTACATGCAATTATGTGTACTCTTCCACTTTAAAACCTACTCGTTTTTGCACTTAAATGAAACTGATGTAAAACCCTATTTCAAATAAATAATTATGCCATATTTTAAATGAACTTACATTATTCTTCTTCATTTTGACACGTGTGGCATTCATTTTAGCAACGGCATCATACACTCTGCACAAAAATGGCCATGTGGAAACATAGAGTTCTCGAAATTAACTCACATGCGATTCAGCTATTGACTTTAACCTTTATTACTCTCTGTATGCGATCTTTAAAGGAAAATGGAGCCGCCGTTGCTGAAAAAATAGATCTGAATCGAATTTATGTACTCGATGCTTTGGAAAAACAAAGACCTGTCGCTACCTGAAGAGATTTTCGATATCTACATCTCAGTAATACCCCACAAGCCACCCAAAGCCTTGTAGCGGGGGGGGGTGTTAGGTCACTACCCGTAAAAAGGAACAAGACCACACGTAAAATCAATACATACATC
This sequence comes from Hetaerina titia, assembly GCA_037158775.1. Lineage (NCBI taxonomy): Eukaryota > Metazoa > Arthropoda > Insecta > Odonata > Calopterygidae > Hetaerina > Hetaerina titia. Next base: position 36,895,688 of record CM073769.1, on the reverse strand, counting down.
CAAAACTATACCCACAGTGGCCTAAAAATTCATGCAAAAATCATTTCATTCCACACGTATGCAAATAGACATACTATCATCTAACAAATAATTGGACCTGAGGATGCAGGAAGAAATTTATCCAATAACGTGAAAGCTCGAATTTGATTAGTAAGAAGGCGAAATTCCACTACCACATGGACATGCAACATACAACGGTTTCCTCCCTAAGGGCACAAGTAGGGAATGTGAACCTACGCTGCAGGTAGCGGGAGGGTCTCCTCACAGAGAGAGACGAGGGATGGAAGGGGAATCTTAAAAACAGAAATGGCAGAGCAGGCAATTCTGTAAAGAGCACTACATTATTTAAAGGCATTCTAATGGGGTCATGCGGAAATAAAGGGTTTTGACACGAAAACACACGAGGTTAGTGAAAATGCATGCAATTGAGTAGAACTAATTATTCCCTAGACGCTGAGGGTGGCAAGTGGCATTTTTGCTACGAGTATCTATAACCCTACAGTTGCTATTCGTGGGAAGAAGGAGTCTGCTAGTTCTGGCATCCAGTTCCCGAATTTTATATACATGATCCAAGTAACCATACATTGGTTACTTGGATTGGGAATAATTGGAGTGCGAATAATTTGCGAGACCTCGGTGGTGAAAAATGCGGATCTGAATTTATTTAGGAAGTTCAACCTAGTAGTGAATCGTCTTTCTTCTAATGATTCCAACTCCAACTCCATAAGCATTTCAGTGACACTTTTCGTTTTATCATAAGAGTTTTTAACGAAACGGGCTGCCCGGGGTTGAACCTTCTCAATTTCTCGAATGAGGCCTTTTTCACTCGGATCCCATACGCTGCATTCATTTTCTAAATGAGTCCTTACAAGAGCGTGGTTGCAACGTTCCTTGACCTTGGAGTCACTTCTGCTGACAATACGTCTAATAATTCCCAATATTTTATATTCTTGCCCGCGGAATCTTAAGTATGTGGGTACCCCAAGTTAATTTTCAGTGAATGTAACACCTAGGCATTTTACCGTATCAACTACTTTAAGGTCAACCCCAGCTAATTTGTACACAAATCCCGTTGATATTTTAATAAATTTACCACCGAACATTTATTAAGAGATAATGACGATCCCCATTTTGAACACCATTTAGTAATGCAATCTAGATCATCAACATCAATAACATATTAATTATTAATGATTGTTGTTAGGAGGCATGATTTAAGCACCAAAACAGGTTGAAGGAGGGGCCAATTACTCATTTTTTAACCTAAATTTCATTTCCACTATTGAATGTATCGCACCATCTGCCGTAGTCTAATCGAAGTTAGTAGATGGAAAAGTGATATCAAATTCTATAAAAGCAAATACTGTTTCCATAGACGACAAGTGGAATAGTTAGTTGCTTGAAATTCACGTAATGCCTAGATTAAAGAGATATCTTCCGTCTGCATTGGCCATGTGATTATAGCAGGACCGAACGATTATAAATATATATATATGTATATATATATATAAATAATACTACTCGAACATTCACTGTATCTCACCTCAGTGGTCCCGTTCCATTTGTGATTGAATTGGTGTCGGCGCCCCCCGCAGCTGCTAATCTCGCTTGCTGCTGCAGGAAGCGGGGGAGGTCTCCAAACTCGGCGTGCTCCACAATGACGCAGAATGGCTCATCAGACGTGCACACACCCAGGACACGGGCAACGTTGACGTCTCTCACACTGGCTAACCAGCTTGTTTCACGAAGGAACTCTTGCCTGAAAGTAATGACAAAGGCACACTTATTGTTAACGGTAATCATTATTATTCTTTGATAATACACCGATTTAGGTAGGAATTGGGTAAACGCAAACCTAACACCCCTATGTTTCATAGTCTCGTCTCCTAAATATACCATGCTAAAATTATACCTTAATACCTTATTATACCTTATATCCCTAAAATTATACCTTATATAATTATACAAAACCATAACCTTATTTCATTCCGGATACATTCTACCTCCTTTCATTCCCTCAAACATGTCTACTATATTCTTTTCCTAATTTTTCTTCATATATCTAGTAATCTTTCCTCTATTACTGTCTTCAAATTTTCATTCCCAATAACTGTTGATGTGAAAAAGCAATTAATATCCTTCTCTCTAATGTCACATTATTAAAATAATATGGATTATCAATTCTCAAGGTTCTTTTCTTTTTTCATATTTGCCCCAATTTCATTGGTCACGACACATGATACAACATAAAATATAGAAACTGTCATATGCACAGCACGTTTTTTTTTGAGCAAGGATTTATGATACGGATCTTGTAAAACGTTCATATTGCAATACTCTAGATGATGACTTTTACTGCTTCAATACTAGTTCAGTATATTTATAACATCTGTAATATAAATTAAATATGCGTGTCCGACATACTATAGACTTGTGGATATCTGACAGAATGTTTACTGATTGCCACCACCACAGCAATGAGATTGGTTTGAATTTGATTGCTCATGATAATTTTTTATTTGAACACTTACTTATTTGCGTCATTACATCCTCTCCATAGTGATTTCACGATCACCAATTTCTTATGGAAAGTGGAAGTGCCGTAGTCCGGAATAGCTTCAGCTTCACAGAGGTGTACCTGAAACACAAAATAAATCATTCGTTTAAATGAGGAAATACAAATCTCGTAAACTCGTATGTTGTGTGAATGGTGTTTCACACAACATACGAGTTTCATACCGGTCACCGGTATGCTAATTACCAAAATAGACAATTCAGAAGGGCTATTAACTCATTTATAATAGTGAAAGTAGATCTGAACTTGGCTTACGTACCGTTTTTGGTATACAGACGAAATTGTGCCAAAACTGACCAGTAGACCAGTTGACGGCAATTTGAGAATAATCTGAAATCCTGTCTACCGGAATGGAATAAATTAATACATGGTAAAATATGTGACTGATGCCTGAGAAAGTTGCAAAGGAATTCCTCCTTCCTTCGCTGAACGCATACATGAAAATGGTAGGGAAGGAATAATTTCAGGATTTATTGGCTGCATAGAAGATGAAAGTGAGAATTTTCTAGCGGTTTACGACAAGAAAGCTAGGAAGATGTTCGCAAGGAGAAAAAAAATAATCCAAAATAACTGATAGAAATACCGGAAACAATACCAACCATATAAATGGTATTACCATAGATAACTTGGTAAAAACAGAGTATTTTGGGAATGGACGAAAATTATATAGCAAGGCGATGATACATGTAATAGAGAATCATGATACCGATACTGTCTGGAATGAGTTAGTGTTGCCGAGAGTATTGTCAGGAGTCTTATAATGGTCGGGTAGAGATTGAAAGTGAAATACGTGATGTAATATAAGGTTAAAATAAGTACAGAGAAGTTGATATAAATACACATGAAGTTGTGATAATAGTAATAGTTTAAAAAAACGGAATAAATTTAGGAATTTATGTATAGTTGGGTGGATGGGGTGATGTTCATGTCATCAGTTTGTACTTCAGCAAGTTCTAGAAAAATGCACAGCTGTGTAAAAAACTGCATAATGCTCATTTGCTGGTCGGAGAACACACACAAAATATAAAAAAAAGGAATGTTGGAGCGATTATAAGATAATACAGTAGGTGTGAATGAAAATTAATATTTGTTGGGTAGATTTGTTGTCCTAAAATTGTCAAATAATCAGAATAATACGGCAAGAAAAGCGTGAATGAGAACTTAATCGAGTAGTTTTCATGTAAAAACCTTGTGAATCATGGGTGATTTTATTACTGCTCTTCAATGCTCTTATGAATCCTTAAGACGGATACATGGTGCTAGTAGATTCAATGACAGGAGAAAAATAAGTATTCATTCTCGTAGACGTCGATGACGCAGTTTGTAGGTTGACAGCACATGTGTCCAAAGCCTTAAACACGATAGTTTCAGTGACGCAAAAGATAAAATAAAAATAAGAATAGCTACATCAAAATGAAACTAATATCACGTATAAAGAGATCGGGAAAGCTTACTGCGAAATAGTGAGAATTAATAGAACAAATTAATCATTTCTTGGAATAATGAATGGTTTGATCAACTCACTCGTATCTATGAAAGTGAAAGAGATGAAATAAGTATGCAAGAATTGGTAACTATAGAATATACTATATACTAATCAATGAAAGGAATGAAGCTTCTTGAAGTAATTAGAAAAAGACTTTTCTGACTTAGTTGTCCAAAAAACGAACCTTGTGACGAATATGCATCCAAGAATGCGTATGATTTCAACACAACATTTGCGGTATCTTCCGCAGTTTCTTAGAATGTGTATGATGATGGAAAATTGAGATTGCAAAGAAAATGACTTTACAATCCTTCAATTCTAGTACATAATATTAGGAATTTAAAATTTAAAAAATATGGAATTAAGAATCTAAATGATAGTATTATCTCGAAATCCAGAGTAAAAAACGTTTTCAACACATGTACCTATTATGAATTTGCACTTTTTCAATATATATATACCCTTTAACTACAAGATAATAAAACATTTAAGTTAAAAAAATAGACACATTTGAATTTGCAGATGATTTTCATGTAAAATTTCAGAACTTCATATTTACTCACGCGGACTGAGAATTTAGTGCTTCCTTCAAACCAACGTTCCTTCAAGCGTTTCGCAAGGTCGTGAACGTTTCCTGGCCAATAATAATGACAATGGCGAATCAGAAATTTTTATTCCTTCCGCTACTTCCTTAAAGTTTATCGAAAGACAAGCACCCTTTTTTCCTATAAGGCTAATCAAAACACGCCGACACTTAAAAAAGTTTTACTTTCACTCCCCGGAATACGGATGAGGCGGGAAAGTTTGCAGAGTAGAAAAAGCGAAAGACACCATCGGGTGAAATGTTGGCTAACCATAGAGACGTCAATATTGACGGTCTGGAGGAAGTGCGGGGACGAGATAGGGTGGCGAGCGCCATGGGGGCGGAAGAGGGGGCCGGCGGGAAGTGGAAGGCGTGGCCGGGGTGTGGAGTTGGATGGCGGGCGGAGATGAGATGTTAGAGTCTAGGGAAAGGGGAAAGGGTGACGGGAGGCAGGCGAGCGATCGTGTTTGGTAAACGCTGAGGAGCGGTTGCAAAGATTACGGAAGCTGTCTGGTTCCGAAGGGATGGTGAGGGGGATCCCGTTACGAACTGAATACGCATTTCTTCAACCAAAGCCCAAAATGTTTTCGGCATTGATTGGCCAGGGTGAGTGAGTGCGGTTTTATTGCAAATTTTGAATTGGGAACGATTCGGTCGACTAAGCTAACTGATTAAAGGGGAGACTGCCTGAATGGATACCTTGGGTATATCATGGAGTCAAGAGCTGGAATCGTCTCTCAAAGCGACTCGACGAATGATTAATCAAACCCGATGTTTTATTTTATGAGTGAGGGATCGGTATTTGGTCGATTAAAACAATCTGATATTAAATTTCTGAGCAAATTCACTCGAAACGTGTCCTGTGAAATTTCTGCAGTAATCATTTCTCCGTTAATTTCATAGGCTAGGGGATGCAAATAAAAAAGATAGTATCAGACAATGACTATGTAACTTATTCCACAGCATTAACGCTTGGGGTAGAAGTGAAAAGAAATTGTCATTGATTAGAATATATAATTAGTGAATAAATATAAATTTTTAATATATAATATAATGATATAAAATATAATGTATAAAATAAATATTTTATAAGAACATAAAATTAGTGAATAAATGAGAGTGAATTTAAAAATGAGTTCTCGAGCTTAATCAAAATTATCATGGCTAAATGTATACGGTCACCAATCTATCAATGAGCAAAATAACGTCTATTACTTAACAAAGTGTCGAAGTAGAACTACGTTATTTGAAATACTGTATGAAGATGTATGAATCTGCAAGAAGAGAGAAAAAAATAAATTTTTAGAGATGTCCGCCGGCAAGGATTTAGAATTTAATCCGTGGGAATACGCGAAAAGAGGATACAATATTTGAGAATTTAAAACTATTAATGCAGCACAAAATGCTTCGATTCACCCGATAAAATTCTTTAATAAGACTAACATGTTAAAACACAGACCTGCTCTTACACTTTACACGTCATTATTAATATATTATAATTTGTACAGTATACAGGTAATTGTTGTATTTTAAGTAACCTATATTGGCAATTCTCATTTAAAATGTCGCATTTTTGAACGTCTTAAAACAAGTAAGCATGAACAGCATTCGCTAACTTTAGATCACAGATATTGAACTTCGGTTTCGCTACAAATATTTTCCGAGCAACTGAAAACGGTAACGCTTGGGGCATAGAAAAAAGTAAACATTTATTTATTCTCTCCAACTTTTCCATTCGTTGAATGCTAGGCAGATAAACACTGGTTTCGAGCAAGCATATACGTAGTCTTAAGGTGGTAACTACAGGTATTACCCGACAGATTTAAGAGTTTCAATGCATTAATAGCAGCCATAAATAGATTCTACGAGTACATCATTGAAGTCTCCCTCTCCGAAGAGATGTGTCTGCTACCGCGGTGTAGGAAAGGATGGACGGTCTTAGATGGTGAAAATCGATGGGTGGGGTGAGAATTGGAGAGAGTTGTGTGGAGAAGAACGCTATAGCCGGATAGGAAGGGAGAGAGAAAGGGAAAGGGGGAGGGAGGAGAAAGGGAGTGGGTTGGAGGAAGACGGATCGAGGAGCGGCGTTGACAGAGTGCAAGCAAGGCGGTCGCTCGCTGGTGAGGATTCCCCATCTCTCCCATGACATGTGTCTTGCACGTCTCGTAAGGCGTCGTGGCGGCAATAAATCCACACGGCGTCCGGTAATGGATTTGCGCCCGTCTCGCATCCTTTCCTCCCTCTCCCACGTTACTCACCCTCCCATCCTTTATCTTCAACGGCTTATTTTTTCTATTCCTCTCTATCTCTCTCTCTCCTTCTCTCTCTCTCTCGCTCTGCTTATTTTGTGGGACCAAAAGGGAAGAGGGAAGAGCGGAGATAAATAAATTAGTCAAAGGGAGAGAGAGGATGGCGAGGGCGTTCTTAGCCTTCGGCTAATACCCACGTTCCCCTTCACTTTGCCTCCTTTTATATCTCACAATTCCCAGATGTTTTACCGCTATCTTTTGCGGAAAGCAAACATTTTCTATCTCCAACCCAAACAGTTAGCCGTCTTCCTTAATCCTGTCAAGAAGAAATGAGAGGGAATCAAATTGTTTCCCTGTACGTACTCTCCTATCACATCGCGCGATATTTTTACATTTCGAATATTGATGGTTATAAATCATAGACGCACAGGTTCATTTACATGGAAATGCGATTAATTAAACGTAAGACGCATACATTGGAGTTAATTAGCTCTACTTTGAAGCATAAAGATTAATTTTGTGTAATAGACGATAGCATTAAAGAAACTCATTCCAAATTGCACCTAACAATTCGAAACTATTTTTAAACCTGAATGTTCGTGAGATGAAAATTTATTTGGTATATTTTGCTATAAAACTGCAAGTGCCCAGAGAGGCGTGCCCGAGAATCGTACCCGGGCCCTCCGGTCAGTAGTCAAACACTCTACTCCTGCACTACCCATATACTAATAACATAAAATTAACTGAAAAAACTCATATTATTTAAAATTACTGATACGTTTTTACAATAATTTGCTAATTGACAAGCTTTTTGACATCAGGGCTAATAAGTAATGTAGTTAGTAGGAGGTCATATAACCCAATTACCTCCAACTATTTTCCAGAGCTCCAGGATATCCCTTAAAATATTAGTGACATTTCCTGAAACGAGGAGAAATAATATCCGTGGATTTTCAAACAATATAGGGCAGAGTGGAGGTTAAGCCAGAAAATCACATACGACTAACTCATTTCATCCACTTAACAGTCACGCACGTTTTGCCTGATTCCTTATTACATCCACTCAAAATGATAGGAGAGATGGGAAACGGAATAGTAAGAGGTTTATTATTCACCGCTTCCAGTATGCCGCTCAAGTAATTTCGCGTGGTGGCAATCCATATCTACTTATTATATATTGATGCATGAATTCGAAAGGAATGGAAAGAGAGAGAGAGAGAGAGAGAGAGAGAGAGAGAGAGAGAGAGAGAGAGAGAGAGAGAGAGAGAGAGAAAGAATAGGAGATAGAGGAAGAGAGATTGGAGGGAAGAGTTAGAAGAGCTTTGACGAGGTAGCTGACTGTGGAAGAGTGAATGGAGAAGTTTGGCGGGAAAGGATGTAAGGAAAGGAGTAAGGTGGTTCCTGGGTGGGGTGCAGACTAGAATAAGATAAGATAGAGAAGGAGGGAGAGGGCGTGGGCTGTGAGGGAATCGGAAGCTGAAGCATGGATGCATTCAACCTCCAGCTTATTCATTCTCGAGTCCGCGCGCACGGAAATTTCCTCACCCCCTCACCTCTACTCATAAGCCACCGCGCCTTCTTGCACCCCTCCGCCCCTTCCGCACCCCCATGCAATCCTCCCTCGCCTTCCTCCCTCTCCCCTAAAGGTGCTACTCACGCCGCGTCGCGATGGGGGCAGACGACGGAGAGGGGTGTGAGATAGTCTGTCGGGCATGGGGGGCGTGGGGCTTCGGGAGGTTGCGAAAAGGGGGAAACTGCGTCCCTCTCTCTCTCTCTCTTTCTCGGATATAAACGTCAGTTGACGCCTCTGCGCCTCTCTGCAGGTGTGACTTTTATTGGAGTTCGTAATTCCCCCGAACCCCCAGTCCCCATGAACTCTCAACATCCCACCCCCAACGGTTTACCCTCCTCGTCGCTCCAATTCTCCTTAACCGATCCCCTTTTCCCCCTCTCTGCAGTCTCCCATAGCTCCCTAGCATCTTGCACTCGTACTCCCGCCGACATTCCCGACTTTTCTCCCAAATCCCTTACCTCCCCCACCACACTCGGCTCTGAACACAAACACGCTCTCACCGGCACACACCTCTCCGAAAGGCAGCGTCGATCTTTCCCGTCCTCCTCCCCCCTGGACCGACCGCTCTCCTCGTCGCATGAGACGGCATATCCCGGGCGAGCCCCTTCCACACGGATCTTACGCCCTCTCTGCCCCTCTTCAGACTAAAAACTTAACAATGTACGCTATATACTACCACGCGCCTATTTCAAAGCGACGCCCCTTCCTGCTCTTACGCCTACTGGAAGGGGGAGACAGAAATCTTACACCGAAACCGCAACCCTTACGCCAACGGCCCTGTCTCCCAAATAACCAAGTCTTCGATGCCTTCCTCCTTTCCTGCAAACCTCTACTAAACTGCCAGCCCTCACAGCGCACGATAATCCTCCCCTCCCACTCTTGCAGGGAAATTACCCTTTGAGACTTAGGCATTCTCTTTCAAGGCGACCGGGTTCGGTCGTTATTAGTTGGATTCCTGCACCCGCCAGCGATCTCTTATAATCGCGAAGGAGGGAAAACTGGCAACTTCTCTCGGGTGTTCAGAACGGGCGACATTTTACACTGACACCTTGGGCAAAGACAGCGTATAAATGGGCCACCTCCGGAGCATATGCCAAATTCTATGGAAAATGTTGACAAGGTTTTATAGGATCCGTCTACAGAATGATTCTCATAAACGACACTATGTGTCTATGATATCAGAGCAAGGTACAGTACATGATAGGTAAACATTCGGTGAAGAACAACGTAAGTGAACTATGTATGACAGGTATAGAATATGAATTATGTAGTGTATTACAAAATTCGCAGATGGGACCTTAAAAATACTTTTTTTAATTAAAAAATTAAGACATAGTACTTAGAGAAGAAAATTATGGGTCCATCCATAAGTATTATCTTAGAGATTGAGATAAATTGGTCACAGCATTTTTAACAGTACGTGTAAGTCATAAAAACGATCCTAACAGCGTTTTAAATGTGTTATTTGATATCATAATTTTTATTATCTGGTAGTTTACCGTACAAGGTAGGTTTTGGGGAGACATCACAAAATAAAAAATCAAGGGAACTTTTAATAATTACTAATTTATGGAAAGAATGAATTAAAATTTGAATAAAAACCATTAATGGGTAATTAAAAGGAAGTAAAATATTAAAATCATTAGCATACTGAAGATAACATGAGAAACTTCAACTTAAACTGCAACGAAGATGACACTAAGTCATAGATGGATGGATTTAGGAATGATGCAAAATGACGTGGCCTTTTATAACTAGGGTATAACGAAATACTGCAACAATAGCCGAAGACTGCAAATTGTTTCAACAGAATTTTCGGAACGGAATGAAGGTGGATAGCGAGAGTGAAAAGAGGGAAGAAGACGGACGGCAATGTGGAAGCGTCGGCAAAGGGAAGAGGAGAAGAGAGTGAAGTAAGAATAGGGCGGCGCCGGAGTTTACGGGTTTTAATATCTACGACCCGAGGCACCTTTCACCTTCGCCGCACCCAGTGGGAGGTAAAGAAAAGGGACAATATTAAAAGGCAGGGCGAAGTAAAGGGCAAAATAGCCCCTGATCTGTGTACGAGAAAGAGGAGAGAAAGGAGGGAGGGGAAATGGCGGATGGGAAGGAGGAGATGGTTGGCGTATTGGATAGGGCGGCAAAGCATCGGTGAAAAGAGACCGAAAGGGGGGAGGGAGTGTGCGCGAGAACGAAGGTTTTAAAAGGAAAGGCTGAAGTCCTTTTTTTACGGGTGCAGCAATGTGAGGCAAGCGAAAAGGGAAGGAGTCGAGGTGGGCACGCTCGCAGGAGAGGGTAGCCGGAAAGTAAAACGGAGACATGGGTTGTGCTGCGAGGGTTGGGGGAGGTAGCGAGAGTGATAAAGGGTGCTCTTCGACACAAAAGCAAAGGGCCAGCAGGTGAGCGTAAAATTAATCCCATGTTGATTAAATCGGAAGAAGAAGAAATATAGATCTGGGGATATTTCGTAGGGGAGGGAAATAATTATATCGGAAAGAAGAAGGAAAGAGGGTGGCTGCTCTGTCCCGGTGGGGGAAACTTCCCCCATAAAACAGAATCACGGTTTTCGGAAGGTGTGCTCTTGGCTGTAAGGAAGTGGCGGGGTGCCGTTTTTATTGCGGGGAGAGAAAATGGACCGGGGGGACGGGGAAGGGTCGGAACTTAAGGGAAAGAGGGGGGCTCTTGGGCAACAGCAAAAGGGGACATGTGTGGTAAGAGGAAGGGGAAGTGAGGTGTAGGCCAGGAGGAAAAGGGGGGACCAGGGATCTCTCGAATGCCGGGGGAGTGAAGACGGAGTGGATAGATTTTATTAATGGTTCCCGTAGCTTTAGGTGCAGCTGGACCCTGTGCATTCATGAGCGGAGGAATTATGCATCAAAAGAAGCAGACAAGCGGGTGGGAAGGAGTATGGTGGGGGGATGAGCAACTTCAAAGTGCTACTGCGGCGCTTACTTTGTGTCGTAGCTCACCTGTGAAGTTAATGCCTGTTTAAAGGAGTAAGGTTTATGCCCTTTATGGAAGAAGGCATTCTCCATTTGTTTACTCAAGCCAGCTACTATTTCGCCTAATTTAATCATCAGTCCTAATTGAAATTGGTTTTGTTCAGCGTTTCAAAGTTTTACGTGCGACACCAGTAGATACTGAATATCAGTATACACGAGTGCTAGTGAGTGCTTTAGAAGATTTATTATCAGGAAAAGATTATGCATTTCCACAAAGGGTACCAAGAAATAAGCCAAGAGATTTTTTTAAATGACCGTGCTTAACCCAACTCAATATAATGTAGAAAATTACAAATAGTTACACAATATAATAAAGGAAAAGGGATCCTTCAAACCAACAAAAACATCCATATTTGAACAAAAACATTAGCGACAAGCAAACGTTGAAGTAATTCATCAACAATCAACGAAAATGAGGAATACTTATCATGAATTTTGCTATCCCCTGTTTCGTATCAAACTGGTGACCTTAAAATTCATCAGAGTCAATTAACTTCAAAGAAGTGATTCAGTCAAAATTTAATAATAAAATAAATACGTCTACAATTAGTTAAAATACGAACATAAATATTCTGAAAGACGAAGCAAGAAGTATTTACGATGGAGTATGATATATCTAACTTTTATTTTACCAATAAATTTATCGAAAAATAATAGTTTTCGAATATATAGACTGTTTTCTCCAGATATATTCTCAGTTGCCGGAATGATTAATTATCGCTAGGTAATCTCACCTTCAAAACGTCATTGTTATTAATGGAGTGAACCTAAGACACTGATGATCCAAGCATAATTCTTAAAACTTATGTAGCGATAGAATAATGTTATTTTCCAGTGACTTTGAGGTGGAAAATGGTAGACACTCACCATGCCGAAGCTTCCCTCGCCGAGTTTCTCGACGAGCCTCAGACGGTGACGAGGGAACTCGAAGAGCGGGTTATCACCGTCCAGGGGCTCTCCGTCCGGGACTTTGACCGGCGTGAATTTCCCGGGGGTAAAATGTTGCTCACGACGCTCGGTCTGAAAGAAAAAAAAGTACAAAATTTGTGAGAACATGCACATATACGCATTTATACCACTATTTTTACACACATAACAATTTTAATTAGGACACGGAAAATATTTCTAAACGAAGTGCTATCATTTAAAGCTAATTAAATATTTGGAATATCATACGTTGGGGACATAGATTCAAGATCTGACCATATAATTGAATAATATATGTCACTGAGATATTAATACTGAGTGAGACACAAAACAGGAGTAAAGGCCTACTTTGATTTACAATCATCAGGACAGAGCACCGAATTTCGGTGCTAGGTGTCATGAAAAACAAATGCATATTGGCAGGGGTAGTAATATATATTAATTCACTAGACTCCGCAGAGAACAGAAATTCTTCTGTAGAGCCATCCATAAAATATCCATTAAGAAAGGTACTATGGAAGGAAAGCCAAAATGAAATAATCTGATTAAGAACTTTCCAAACAGCTAATATATGGCTCATCGCCGAAAGGGATTAAGATTCTCTACAAATATCAATCGGAGATGAACAGGTTATGAGTATGACTTTTTAAGAAAATAGTAGTAGTAGTGCTCAAAAAACTCGAATTATTTTATACAGCACACATAGTTGCTTCACTGGCATATTTACTCATGTGAATCTTTCTCGGAGTCTCTTCTCGGTGAGAACATTGTAGGTGCACATACCTCTCGAGGCTCATTAAAGTTACTAAATTAGAAATCTAGTAAAGGGATGCAACAAAACAATACCAATGCTTTATAAACTATTTATACTGATAAATATTGCGCCTGATCATGTCAAAGTTTCATGTCATATCTGACAAAGTGGAATTTAATTTGCGTAATATTTTAGCTGAGTGTAGCAAATGAATAAGATTATTGAACGGAATACTAAAATATGTACACCTTTGGACCAAGCTGGTTATTAATGATGATTTCGAGGATTTGATAAGGAATTGGAGTACGTAGGAGGAATAATGGCCGCTGGCAGAAATTTTGTCCTGACAGTGTAATTTTCTATTTTAATTCTTCTTCTCACTTGTTAGGAATCACCTCATAACATATGATTCACCAAGGTCCACCATTCTATTATTTATTTCCTCTATATCCCTGGGTTCTTACGCAGTAGCTCTTTTCAACATATATATCCCTTCACTTTCAAAATTGCCTTCAGCAAGACAGCTGGTTTGGTAGGTCTATCTCTTCTTCTAAGTAGTATTTTCTTGGGACTTCTTCCTGATCCTGGTTATCATAGAACCTTTCCGTTAGCCTTATACTCGTTCAAATAACCCTCATTTTTCATCCCTACTACAATTTACTTTACTAACATATCTACATTTCTTCAAAAATTCTTTCTCCTGCTTCTGTACCTGAAGTTTCTCATCCGCTAAGAAGTAAGTCTGCATTTATATAATTATGGAAGTTACCAAAATTTGGAGTTTGATTTTTGTGCTGTGAATAGTCTTCCCTTGTTATGCATAGAATGTCTACTTATATTGTACTATTTTTCAAATATATGCTCCTTCATAAAAGCCTTGATACATAGAACTTTTACAGTGGCACAAAGATTTTTTTGGACCGTATTTTTTCTATAGTTTGTTCCTTCCCAATAAAAGATTTTTTCCAATTGTCCCATTCTTTTTGGTATAATTTTATTTTTCAGCATCTTATTTTATGTTCAAGGAATTCTTAACTTAATAGTTTAACGTTTAAACATTTTCTAAGGAAGCAATAGCACTCTTCGACCTTCCGTAGCAATTCTTTGATTTCATTTTTTCTATCTCTCTAGTCGTGATGTCAAAAAGTTAAGGTGCACATAACTGCCTTACTTCTTACTTTATTCTTGCCTCTTGAATAATTACTCGAGGTTTAATTGTTTTCTGGCAAGTAGCACGTAATATTCTGTCATAAGAACTCAATTTTACGCCATCCAAATCTAAGAGAATACCGTTCCAGAAGACCCAGTGTTGTTCCCATATCCATGAATATGATTAATGACTATTTATCGCAAAACAAGGGCTTATCCGTAATTAGATAAACAACACCTTCCCTTGTGTTCCTGATTCTCGTAAAATATTCAAGTTCATTTGAAAACTTATCTGTTTTTCATTCTATTCACCTGTTGAAAATTAAGCAGAAAGACCTAAGGTACAAATATTTCCCCATTTTTTTCTCATAGTACGCTTTTATAAAAGTCTTTAGGTATCCATACACTAATTACGTGTTTTCTATTAAGTTTAATACCTTGTTCCCAGAATTATCTACAGCACTTAGGCAACTTCCAAAAATGTCATACATTGCAGATTCTTTCTAAAAACTTGAGTTCTATAGTGTGGTCCTGAATTTTGATCTCAGTACACGTTTAATTCTGCTATCTGGAAATGTGCACCTAATATTGTCGCTGGATTGGATATTTACATCTCCCAAATTTAGGAGAGTTCCGTCTCAGGAGGTCCAATGATGTCGCAATATCCATGAATATGATTAATGGCTGTTTATCGCATAACTAGAGCTTATCTGTAATTAGATAAAGAACAGCTTTCCTTGTGTTCCAAATTTTTGTAAAATTTCAAAGTTCTTATATGAATTACTGATTCAGGCGTGATGTGGTGGAACTGTTCCGTAATAACAGAGACGAATACTGTTACAATTTTCCACTTAATAAAGATTTATTTCCAACTTTCTTCGATACACTACATCATTTTCAAGTGTAACACTTGAGAATTGGAAACACTTGAGCCAGTCGGAATTAAATATTTATTTAGTGGAAAATCGTAATAGTCTTCGTCTCTGTTATTAAATGATCTTCATTTGAAAATTTCTGTTTTTCATTCTATTCGCTTCAATATAGGTTAAATTCAAATATTAAAAAAAAGCCAAAGAAAAAGTAACGCTGCAATGCAACAATATCAGAATGTAAAAAGCATTTTCTTTAATCGGGATGCACATTTAGAGGATAACTCCGTTTAAAGTTACTTTCGCTGTCCCACAGTTTCTTGGAAAGAAAACGCTTCTTGTGATAACAATAGGGGTCTAATTTCACTTAACCAGTTGTGTAAATTAGAATAAAGTGAACATGCAAGAATAACATAAACGCTCCTTTGACAAAAATAAACGAGTTTAAAAAAGGACGCTCTGGCATTAAACGAAAAGAATAAATTTAAACACTAATGTTATATTTGTAGACTATAGAAAGCATTTGATAAAGTAATAACATGTAAACATTGGAATATTATAAAAAAGTCCCACAATGTGCAGTAAAAGCTAAGACGAGACTATAAGTAACTAAATGATCAAATTGAACTCATCGATTAATACAAAGGCGTTTCTGACCATATCAGCATTTTGTAAGGAGTCTGATAAGCGTGCTGTTTGCCATCTACTCTCTAACTTATTTATTGAGAATCCAATAGAGAACTAGAAACATACAAGTTCCTAAAGCTAACAAATCAAAAAAGAAAAGTTCATCTATACTTCTCTCTCCGAATACTGGCAGGCTACTATTAAAACTACAACAAAAATGATCTCCTAAAAATACAAAACGCTAAATACCTTGAATATGATACATCAAATAACTGTAGTCAAGATAGCGGCAACATACATACACAATGAATAAAATATGAGGAACTATTAGGCGAACTCGTGAAAACAAAGTGGAAAATGAAAAATAATTGACACTTTAAGGAATAATCGAAGTCCGTTCTCCTGTTGCTATGAGCATTTGAAATTAAAAATAAAATATTTTTTCCATGTCAAAAGTCGAAAAGGTGCAATTGGATTTCGCTAGTTCATGAGAAAATGTAAGATATTAGACAGATAAAATAATCTAGAAGAAATTAAGAAAGTATCTTCTCGATAGCAGACAAAGTAAATTAGAACAAACTCAACTGGAAACAATATGAAGAAAAAATCGATTGGATGAAACTACCAAAATCGCCAAACTAGAATTGGCACTTTGCTTTGCATTCATGGAACTGGTATTTTTCTACTTTGGTTTTATTACTCGATAGCCGCTTCACCTTTTACCTCAGCTAGTTTTCTTGTATTTCACGAAAATACTTTATTCTCTTTTCCCTGAATTATCTTTCTTCCCATGTCATTTTATGTACTACCACAATCATTTTGTGCTTATTGTCAGGGGTCTATACTTCATTTTCTATTTCACCACTTCTTCGTGATTCAGGATTTCCTTCGTGTGGATTCACGTCAGCTTACACCTTGATTTGTGACACAAGTTACCCACTTTCTATATTATCTCTTTCATTTTTTCGAAATAAATATTTTCTGTGCAATTTATAGTAACTGTCTTGCATGAAGGCAAAACGGGAATCTCTCTGCAACTGCAAATTATATTTATTTTTAAATTGTTTCATTATTCTTAATTCTTATTTTATTTAATTTCACTCAAAATTCGAAACATCAAACTGCCGTCATTCATTTTGAATTCTGATCAATGAGATTGAGACATTTGAAATTATATTTCCAATGGTTACCTTGTTCATTCATTGATAAATTATATGGAAGGAATTTTGATAGATATGCCAAAACCGAAATAGGCTTCGAAATGTATTGTAGTTATAAAAAAAAACCAAAAACATAGTAATCAACCCGAAGGTCGGTTTGGTAGGTGATGGTGGAGTTCACCCAGTACTAAGCCCGGTAGCGTGTGAAATTCACAAATCAGAGTAGGGGGGGCAGTTTCTTTCCCTGTGCCGGTTAAGGTTATCCAGTAAGATCTGGCACCCGAAAAATCAAATAGCTGGAGTTGGAATCACATTGGGCGGAGTTGCCGATGCCCAGTGAGGCTTGCCCGAGAATCGGACCCGGGCCCTCCAGTTCTACGCTCTACTCCTGGACTACCGCGACCCACATAGTAATTATATTATACTGTAAATAAATTAGAATTAACTTACATAGTTACCCTGATTTGGGATATATTGGAAAAAGTAGAATAATATTAAAACAACGATGGAGTAAATTACGCATAAATTCATATCTCCTTATTAAACCTTGTTTAACAACTAAAGCAATAAATGATGCGCTTTTAAAAATATATCGTAAAAAATGTACGCCATGGATAGTAATTTTCCTTAAATTACACGATCAAATGTGAAATGAATTATTTATACGGCATGAGAATTGATTTCTCTCATTTTTCAAATGTTAACTCTATAGTCTATTTATAATGCGATTAACTGCCTGTCAAATCTTTTAGATAATAATTTTGCTAGCAAATGTTTTTAAATATGAAGAGCAAACGTATTTGTATTAAAAGGAGAAATGAGAAAATTTAAATACCTCTTTCGATTTAAATGTTTAGCGGATAATGTATCAATATATTCATCAAATATATAGGAAGGAAACATTTTGGTTTCAAGGGTTTGGTTATTTGGATACACATTGGGCCGTTTCCAACTGTGGACGTCAATCAAAATTAATTTAATGAGAATTTCTGAAATATCATATTGCACTGCATTTTACTACAAAATAGATTGGAATTCACTCCTCCATACTATCCTTAGGATGCGAATATGTTCTATGAGCCAATTAAAAAAATATAAACACACGAATGAACTCATTACACAGTAAACAAAAAAATGCCGAGACCGTAAACTGGAAACACCTGGTGTCAGGTTTTCTTGGGCACTTACCTTTTACCAAGTTTACGGTCACGGCATTTTTTTTGTTTACATTGATTCACGGCCGTAGCTACGTTCCTTGTGTATTTAAAAAAAAAACTCATTACACGTTTAGTAAACTGTCTTTTTTCTGCAATCAGTTGACACCCCACGACAAAATGCACCAGCGCGCGTTACATAAACATAAAAAAAGATCAGATGTAGATAAGCCGTGGTGCAAAAATAGAGAAAAATGTCAGCTTGGAAGAGAGATAGCTTCAAAACTACTAAATCCTAACGTTATATTCCATTCACGGACCCGGTGGTTGATCCCTCTTCTCTCCACGCAACAAGTTGTCCTCTCCCGGGAGACCATCGGTGGCCGCCCGCAACCAAGCTCACTTCTCTCCCTCCTCCCTATTCTCGCTCGCTCTCATCACAAGCTCCCCCGCCCCGCCTCCCGGCAGCGCGTACCACACCTTCACATCTTGCCGCCTCTCAGATCGCGCCGTCTCCTCTCCCCCCCGCGAAGGAGCGGGCGCCTCGCGCGCGCCGGCCAGCCGGGCGGAAGGGGTGGCCGAGGGAGTCGGATGGATGGGCGTGCGTGGGCGTGAATGGGGTTCTCGAGTGGGGTGAGACGGGGGATGAGTGTTAAGGGAGGCAAGCCGAAAAATAGGCGCCCTTGCGGCGACGGTAGCCGCGAACAACAGGTTAGATACTACACCTCGGCTATGCCGAGAGAACGCTAGTCGGAGTTTTGCCTTCCACACGTCTCCCATGGTCGCGATTCTGGAGTGCATCTTTTAGATACCACGAAAGGATATGGCCGTCAATTGGAAGTGTGCATCAGATGTGCAGTGAACTGCCAAAGAAGAAAGCGGGAAATCTCGCCGAGTTGGGAATTTTCCCTGATGTGGATGCTTCGGTGATATGTCATTCAAAGAGTTAACAGATGTACGTCGCAGTAAATACAACCAGCGTAATCTCCATGTAGTACTGTCACGGTTAAATTCAACAGTCAACGTACAGTTTAGCAGAAATTAATTCTAAAAGAATCTAAGTTATTCTCATGAATATATTACACGATGAAATAAAATTGACTATTTTCTTCGAAAAGACCATTAGGAGTTAATGAACTGAATGGTTATATTCAAATTATCTGAATATTAAAGAAAATTTGTTGAAAAAGGATTTTTTCAACTTCAAACATTTTCCAAGGCCCAAGTTAAGGGTAAAGTTAATATTCAAACTAAAAACCTTGTTTTACTTCTACCACAAAAACCACATTTGCTCATTCTTCACTCCTATTTTTTTCATTTACCGGATTGTGTATATTTGAGCTCAAACATAACGGCTATGAGCGGTAATTTTAAAAGTACACAAATCTGTATTAACCGGAAGGGTTTGATTTTATTCCAAAGCCATAATGACATTTATCACTTTTATCATCATTAGGAAAATCAAATGCGTAATGAGAACTTTTCCTTTTATCTGCCTTTTATCCTTTTAACTTTCCCTTTATACTTTCTTTAACGTAATGCAAAGGACGAATGGGTAAGATAACGCCAAATTTCCTCGAACTGTTATAAAAGAAAAACGTCCATTAAATATACCAGTTATTTAGCTGGAGACTATTGTGAAAGGAGAAAGAATTTATTGAAAAGATGTGCAGAGGTAGAACACGGAGAAAATAATACAAAAAATAGTACGTAAATAAATAGCCCACCTAAAACGGAAACATTTACTGATACAATGTTATCCAAAATAGAAACGTGAAAAAATTCTACCAAATCAATTCAATAGCTAACGGCATTTGAATAATGGAAATCATTTGAATTTTTCTGAATAGATGCTTTCGCCAAAGGAATGAAGTTGTTAAGACAAGAAAAGTCGTTCCAAACTTTTACGTATTCCATTTTTCATAATTTAAAATGTCTTGATTGCGATAAAAAAATAGAATACCGTATTTCTGTAACCATCACGTGGTTAGCAGTATAAATATTGGTAGTATTTCATTTAATTTGTTTTAATTTAAATAATTTCTCTTCGGCATTTTATAAGATGAAGTTGTTTTTTCCATCATTTCCCTGACAACTATAAAAACAATATATCTTGCATTGCCAATTCCATCATTACAATTCTATTAAAATCTAATTAATGATCTAGGTAATTTTTAAGCGTTTGAAATTCAATCAGAATATCATAATGCGACCAAACCCTTTTAGTTTAATAATACAAAAATTGAAACAATCGGAATGCCTTAGATCTTATGAAGACTTTTACTATCACTGTACCTGTAATGAACAAGTACGGATGTGGAATTATGATAAAATTAAGACCATACGAATCAATAGAAATTATTTGAATATTAATAACCAGTATCTCATAAAATAAAGATGTAATAAGCAATGTTATAATTGAAGCAATTAGCATTATTTCCGCCATGTTTTTAAAGTACTTTCTTGTTTTGACATCACCCCAAATAGGAACAATTAAAAGAATTTAAGGATATAGGAAGACTTTTAGAGAAAGGCATTAAAGGCATATTGATTCCATACAAAATGAGAAAACAGATGCAACGAATATACTTTGAGTTGAATATTTTACATTAATAAAAATGTTTGAAACTATGATTTCCAGTACCACATTAATTACACAATTTATTCGCATTGGATCAATTCACAAAAATGCTTACAAATTATTAATAGTTTAAATAGTCTGCGTTCGTTTCTGGTATCAGGAAAGCGCACGGGTTCCATGATAATGTTTATTCTTAACTTGAATTGATCTTAGCAAATCTACGAAGACTGATGGCAATGACATCAGGCCACCGTGAAACGTGCTATAGGGTACGGCAAACAAAAATATTTTTGAAACTTTATTCAGAAAGAGAGCCCAAAACAAATCACACTGAGTGCGTACGACGATTGAAAAACAAAGCGCTTCGAATAAAAGAACCATGAAAAGAAACGGGGCCGGGGAGGAGGGCAAGGGGGAAGGAAAGAACGGGAGGTGGAAAAAAATAAGCCGTCAGGGAAAGGGGTGGGAAAGTATGAAAGAAATAAAAGCGAGGAGAGAACGAAGAACGGTGGGGTGGGGCGGGAGATAGGGGAAGGAAGGACAGGCAGTGGTGGGAGACCTGGGACGAGGAAGAGGTGAGGGGGGTAGATGGGAAGGGCGGAGGCAGTGCTTAAGGGTGTGTTCTCCGCTCGCTTCCTAAGCTTGTTTGTGTACTCCGCGAGCGGCGGCCGGCGTCTTGGAAATAGATCCCGATACGAGGGGATAGCGGGACATGGAGGAAGTGGGTTGAAGAGGGGGGGGTAGGGGCGAGTGAGTGAGTGAGCCACGGAGAAAAGGCCAACGCCGAGGGAGACCTGGGGAGAGGGAGGGAGAGTACAAGGAAGCCGTGAGGGGCTCGAACATTAGGAGGCGACGTACGCGGGAACACAGCTCCAGGAAGGGTGGGTGCGAGTAGGGGGGTTAGGAGGAGGATTGAGAAGGAGGATGGAGAGAGTGATTGCGGTGGAGGAGAGCTCGGAGAGAGAAAGGAGGAAAGGTGTGGGAAGGGAAGGAGTGTCGGGGAGGAGATAGGAAGTGGGTATCTCCCGCAGCTGCGTCCGCTGTACTGAAAATGCAGCGCCGTAAGCCGACAGAGGATCACCGGCAAATCCTGGGTCCGGAGCATAGCACCTGCTGCTCTCGTAAGGGTGGAGACCGAGGGGAGGGGAGAGCAATGGAGGGAAGCTTAAGCGGGTGGGAGGGGTGGCGGGGCAAAGAGGAGGAGTGGTCTCTGTGTGTGTCGTGGGTGGAGGGGGTCGAGGGGGTGGGTGGCGCCGGGCTCGCCCTCACTCCCTCCGCTCTAGGGGAATGGTAGAGGGAGTGGAGGTGATCGGAGGGAGGGAGGGGCGGCGGTAGAGAGAAGGACTTGGGGGAAGTGGGGCGGGGGAATGTGAAGCGATAGGGAGATGGAAGGGTGGGGCCCATGACAGACTTTCGCAGTAATGGGAAATGATTCCCTCGAGAGTCGAAGAAAACGTATACATAGAGCGGAAATTTTAATGGTCTGCGTGAGGAGAGGGAGTTGGAGGTTTAGGAAAGCTATTTCTGTTAAAATATTCGTACGTTGGAAGCAATATTTCCGGTATTTGCTTCACAATGGAGGTATGTCTATAAAAAGTGAATAAATTTCTGCTTCAATCCACTTAATGCTCCAGCGGGTAAAGGAAGTTTCCACTTTTCTTCAGAAGAAGAATTTTATGCCTTTACTTTAATGTACTAGTAAATATATACTCATGCAAGATGTTCAACTGAAACTATATTTCCTGTTAAATCCCATAAATACTATGTTACCGGAAAAATCGATAAAGATTTATGCTATTATTCTGTGATTAGATTCGGTCGTTAAGTCAAAGGTTTCCCAATTACTGTCGCAAGTTTATCAATCACCACCTAAATATTTCTTATGCCACTTAAACATGCCGAAATAAATAGGAAAATCGAAAGAAGCAGAACAAGTGTAAATTATCAAATATGCATGAAAATTACAGTGCATCACACCATGGCTATGTTAAACCGCAACGAAGGATAAGAACAATTAGAGAATGGTGCCCGTCCGATATCAGTGTTACTCTAGAATAAATTCCTTAAATAGTAAATGAATCTTCGTTTATTAAATAAAATTGGCAATTTTCCACAAAAATATCTTCCTCGTTTATAGATAGAATCTTCGTTTATTATCTATCTAAAATATTACCCGTTAATGACATAGAGTATTTAGGAATAAGTCTCATTGCTGAACTTAACATTCGATTAATTGATGACAACATTTTTTTTTCAAAAGAAACATATTTAAGATTTTATGAACTATTTATAGAAATAGTTACAACTCTTTTAAGCATAACTTGGTGGAAATATAGCAATTCTTACATTACAAGGGAATTATTACATATATTAATCATTAAAAGTGAATATAAATTAAGAGAACTATATAGTTCAATGTAGATGCTACGCAATAGTTTGTTCTGGCTATTATAAAAAAACTGAAGCAATAAAAACAATATCAGCTTGAAATAATTGCAACAAAACTTTCCTTAACTCACTCAATTTTAACAGAATAATATGATAAAAAAAGATAAAAAATTGGTAGAAAAAGCATTTAAGAAGTATGGAATAGAAAATAATAGTGGTGAGACTAGCATAGATCACATTCTTCTTAGCTCAGAACAAGTCGTTTGAGCGCTAAAGAATAGTTCGTCATTGTATAAAACAGTGAAACGGAGTTGAAATTCATTTGAAGCGATCAAAGAGGATTGGCTATTTAAAAGGATTATGACTGCTGGTTTTTGTGCCAAGGAATTAAAAAAAAGGTTAATGATCGAGCAGGATATGTATTCATCTTCGAGTGGCGAGCAAGTGGTATCTGGGATCAATTGTGTGAGCGATGAATGGCAAAAGAAGAGAGAGAAGGGATCTAGAGCGATTAGCAAGAGGGGGTCCCAGAAGAACTTAACCCTATCGATTACACAAGGATGTCATGAATCTCCAATGCATACGAACAGACAGACACACGCACACTCAAGCTCGGAAGCTCACATTCACGGAACGGTCCACTCAGTGCGTCACATTGAAAACACACACTCACGAAATAGTCGGGCGGAGGTAAACGCGTCTTTTTCCCATTTCCGGGGAGACACCTCAGCTAAACCTCTCAGAGGCAACCCAGCATGCACACAGGCACAAAATGGAAGGAAACTTCTCGAGGAAAAAAAGATACCCCTAGAGTACATAAAAATACCCGCGTCGACTCCTTTTCTCCTCCACATCGCCCCACCCCATCCCAGCCCGTCCCACGTCGATCCACTCAGTCTCCCAATCTTCCGCCCTCCCCCCGCTCCCTCTTCCCGCCCCACTCTCTCTCCTCCGAGCCCTAAACCATCCGAGTTGATCCATCTTCCTCACGAGGACTCCCTGGGATATGCGGGGAAATAGATGGAGAGATGGGAAATGTATACACAGCGAGGAAGTAGAATGATAATAAAAAAGGGCGAACGGAGAGGTGCTCTCCTGCACTCGCGGAAATCTCTCGCGGCCCTCTGGAAGCACGGATCCGCCGAAAACATCCATGGGCGGGTACTGGCGGCGGGTGGGAAAGAAGAACGGAAGACGTTCGGGTGGGCGAAAAGGAGAGAGAAAGAAGAAACACTAACGCAAGGATCCATCATTCATATTACGTGCGTGTAAGATGCACAGTTTGCGAACCTCGCATGAGATGGGCATTTATATGGTGTATCTGCATTCGTTGTGGCCGAAATGTACGGAGGACCTTATAGGCGAGTATTTTGTGATCTCGTGTCCGTTATTGATGAGGCAACCGCAAGGAACTAATACATTTTGTACTCTCTAGCCATGGACTAGAAGCGAAAGTAGAAAAATGATAAACGGTGTAACTTACTTCAGGTAACAAAAGTCGGAGGGAGGGAAAGCAGAGCAGGCAGGCTACCACGAGGGTGGCAGAGGTGACAGGAATTTAATGAAAGGTAGATATTTTGATGTAATCACATAATGAAGGTCAGTTAATTAGAGACTGGGAGTTATTAATCCTCTTTCGCACTCCCGTTCGCCACTGTGACCCGTAAAATTACCAAACTGGTCATTTACCCTCTTACGGATGAACATCCGACTTTCTTATGCACTCAAATAGACTTTTAAAATGCTTGTATTGGTAGTCATTTTAGTCATAGTACATTTGCTATCCACCAAAATTCTAATAGTGCTATTTAAAATCCTAGTTGATATTAATCAACCGTGAGGTTGGATTTCAATGGTGAATTCAGCGCTCAGCCAGAAATAAACCTTAAAAAGTCGTTTGAAAATTAAACATTTTCGGTAGTTGCGTTCCTTGTGCCATCAATTGGAAACCTGCAAAGTATTAGTAACCAGAAAATTGTTCGCCTTGAATCTTAAAAGGCGTTGTTCTACGTTATCACCGGGGGTTCGAAACCTATCGGTGAATGAAAACAGGACCCTTTGCCCAATGGACAAAAGCACGACCGTCACTCAACAACATATAAAAAATAACAACTCGCTCTTTACTTATTTCCTCAGAGTTGAGTAAGTGATAGAGTATACACTGGTACAAAAATAACAAAAAAATAATGTTGAATTTCGTCCTAATGGCAATTCTATTATTTGAAACAACACAATGGTTTCAGGACTTGGAGGGACAGACAAAAATGAACAAACACACTGAATTGAGTAATGGGTTAACGTCCCGTGGGACCGCGTTCTCATTCACCTTTAGCATTTCTTTCGTCCTACGAGTGTAACAAGCGGCCGGCTGTACACGTCTCTTCAACAGTCTGGGTTGGGAACATAAGGAGAGGGAAGCACTATGCGTCTTGAGGAAGAGAAAAATGGAAATGTTACGACCCAACGAAGCTACACATGCATGAATAAAGACATTTATACATTTATGCATATGTTTTCCCAAAGGGAGGATGCATCTCCCTTCTTTCTTCCCCTTTTCCCAGGCGGATGGCAGCGGATGTGGCCCTCTGTCGCCCCCTTAAAGCTCTCCCGTGTTTCCCTTTCTCTTTCCTGCCATGCCGCACACACGCCAATCCTCTCTCACTCCCATTCCTCTTCCTCTTAATGCTCACGTGCGTCGCTCATTCGACGTTTCCTCTCTCCCTTTTCCCCCTGCCTGCCTTACGAGCCCTCTTTAAACGGGGTTGAGATGTACTGTGGAGGCTTCCATGCGCGGGGAAAACCCTTCGCGGCCGTAGATTAAGGGTTCTTTCGCAGGGATTCAGTAGGCGGGAGATTCGGAGGATGGAATGTGGATCCTCAAACGAAGGCGACAGGGGTTGGGGCGCCGCGGGGTGGAGGGGCGGCTGCGGGCGGACGGGTGGGTTTTTGGTGGGCGGGAATGGGGGAGGGAACGGGGTCTCCGAATGGGGGCAACCGGGAGGAGGGAAAAGGATTGTGGTTCGGGGATGAAAAAAGGGCGAGACGGACGCGAACGGTGCTGCGCCACTTTTCTTATCCCTGTGTGATGCGATTTCCCCGGAGGAAGGAAATGGGGATGAGTAACATGGACTTTCGGGAAAGGACACAACTTTTCGCTCTCAGTAGCAAAAAATATCACCCTGATGTCACTGTAGAATAAACTTTTTTAAGTATTAACTATCGCAGTTTCCACTTAACTTTAGGCATGAAAAACGTTTCAAATGTGTCCTATGATTGGCAAATAAATGTACCGCTACTCTTCTTAACTTAAAGTTGACAAATGCCAACATATTTTTTAACAAAATAACGTATTTAATAAGATTTCTATAAATTTCATTTAATATAAAATCAGCGTAAGATGAAATGCCTCTGAAGTTTAAAAATTAGAGTAAAACGAAAACAATATATTTAACGATAAATATCAAAAGATAGCTACAACACCGAGAGAAAAGGAAATGGAAGAGCTATTAGGAAAAAGTAAGAATAGTTTTAGGAGGGAGAAGTGCGGTAGTTATGGAGTGTATTCATTGCCTCCAAGCGAAGAAGCCGATCACAATAACATTGTATGATAATAAAAGTCGAAAAACAAAGGATCGTTCAGTCACGTAGAGGCAAGGGGTGATAACGTGAAAGAGCGAATTATAGTCATTTTCTATTATGTATATTGATCGGAAGCGGGATGTTGAAGACTGTAATTGAGGGGAAAATGTTAGGCAAAGGGGAAAAGGGCAGGGACAGGAGAGGGATATTGGACGAGATGAAGGAAGGAAGGAAGTACACAGAGATGAAGAGGGACCTGATGCAGAGTTCGTCGCTGGATTGTGTTTTGTTTGGAGTCACAAAAAGTTTATTTGGTAGTTGTGTCCATCCAAAAACATTCTTTAACCGGTAGATTACCTTATAATAATAGCTCCTGCATGTAAAAACACAAGTATTTCTCAACGGAGGTCATATAAATCTCATATTAGATAACTTACCCATTCTAGCATTGAAGCAATTATTAAACTAAATTAAATTATGATGGATGCA
Source organism: Hetaerina titia (assembly GCA_037158775.1). Taxonomy (NCBI): domain Eukaryota; kingdom Metazoa; phylum Arthropoda; class Insecta; order Odonata; family Calopterygidae; genus Hetaerina; species Hetaerina titia. The sequence continues at coordinate 36,868,543 of CM073769.1, read as the reverse complement.
ATACACGTCTCTTGAAGTAGCTTAAAATTTGTTAAGAACACGGCATACATTTGAAGATATTTGATGAAACTAACGTTCTAATACCTACGCATCCGTTGCAAATGAAATACCAGAAATGTATTATATGTGCTTCTTATTAAAAGTCTTACACTTGGCAATTAACCTATCACCTCGATTGATTTACGATTGTGTGTTTAAGAGGAAAGGACGGGACTCACCTTCACGATGTCCGTGGCGGCGTAGTAGTTTTCCAGGGGCGTATTAGTGGTGGCGGCAACGGGCGCGGTCGTGGCTGCGGTGGCCGGCGCCCCGTTAGACACGACCGCAGGCGTGGACGGGGGCAGTGTCCCCGTGGCAGATATGTTCTTTCCGGTGGCCGTGTAGTTGTTCTGCATTTCGTATGGCGGAGGCCGTGAAGTCGGAGGAGGAGGAGGCGTCAGGTTGTAAAAAGACGGAGAGTTGAACTTGACTTCGTCTTGAAAACTGTTGACACTGGTGAAGTCTGTCGAATTGAAATTAAGAGTAAAGTTAACCAAAATTTAAGATTTATTTCTATTAATACATTCATGCACTAAGAAGCAGGCATGCTATCAATATGGACCTGATAACACCTGTGCATAAAAATCACTCAGCAATACCGAAGCTCATAAATTCATTCATTACACCATGTTTTATAATTGACACACTTTTTTCAGTTCCCTAACCTGCTTGGTAGTTTTTAATGATTACCAACAGAATTCTCTTCCACTCTTCCTTGTGGACAATGATCCTAGCAAAAAAAATACTTTTGATTCAACGATAGAAGAGTGCTTCAAACTATAAATGAATGCGATTGAGGCTAAAAAGTAAGCAATGTTAGGTCAGAATTAGAGCAAATTAATTAGGAAAAGAGACTAAGGTTTCCCTCGTAGACAAAAAATAAGTCCTAATGGGACTATAATCACCCCCAAAAGAAGGAGCTTTAAATGGTGCGGGGGTATTATTTTTATAAAAAAATGAAATTTCATCAATTATCACGTTTAAGAATTTAACAAAACTTTCACGCGGATTTTACACTACCTCAACCTGCTAATATGAGAGGAACACTTTCAGCAAATTAGTGTTCACATTTTACAATTTCAGAAAAAATATTTCAGTAAGCTGGGTAAGAGACATTCATAATTTTTTCCAGTCACATTAATTCAATTATTGCTTCATTGAATAAAAATATTAATTAATTGGGCTCTAAATCGATAAAAAAGATTGTTCATGATTACTTGTGAGGGAAATAACATTTCATAGATAGTGAAATCAAGGGTCTCCTGTAGTCGTCGATGAAAAATAGGGAAAAAATTGGATCATTTTATTGAAAATTAATGTGCCATGAATGAATATTATATGTCACGTATGTCTTTGGCTAAACAGTCCATAGAAGAAAATGTTAATTTATCATAATTTGTCATGAGGTAACTAGGACCTCATGAACAGCGGCTACTACCAAAAGAGATGCACTCGGACTTATGACATAGGTATAATAACATACAGTGTATTCTTAATTTTTATGCCCCGGAAAAATATTTATTCCACTCAATGAATACTTTGTCATCGACATCATCTTGTCATCGACAAAGTATTCATTGAAAACTTTGCATCAATATGTAAAAATACATCAAAGTGCACATTCAAAAAGCATTCATGCTACCTAATTGATCATGCATGGATTAGAACAGAATTTTAAAAAACTTCTAATTTACAAAATAAGCAACCGGAGCATTAAGCATTTTTTACAGCAACGAAAGGAAAACCACTTAATAATTTCACCCAACTGACGAAAAACTGAGAAGCCAAATCAGGAAATTCATCGCCTGGCACCGAGATGTGGAGTCGCCAAGGGCTCCATCATTCCGGAAAAAAGGCAACACAAACACGAGAGCAATTTCACCCTTTCACCTCGTCAACATCTCGAGTTTGCGTCGGAAAATTCGAGCTGAGGGAGTCGACACCTGAGAAATAGTGGATCGTCGAAAGTGGAAAGAGCAACTGGGACGGTGTGTGCAAAAGAAGAGGGGGAGAGTAGTCGGAATAGAGTGGAAGTATAGGGGGAAGGGAGAAGGGAAAAAAAGGCAATATTTCAAAGGTCTGCGAGGGAATTCTCTCGCTCAAAAACGCGTACTCTGAGGCGTGAAGTAGATCTCGATTTTCCAGGACGCTTGTTAGCACACACGCGGCCCCTCGCTCTAACCTTCCCCGCTAGCCTTTTCCCTCATCCACCACCGCCCCTCTGCGCCACATACACACACATACACACACAATACCCATTCCTTGAAGTCCCTCCACGGCAGTCACCCCTTTCCGCTCATCGCCCGGCATTTCCCCCCGTGCCCGACGCACACAACTGTCGCGCTTTTACAACCACTCCTTTCACAAACAAAATCAAGAACACTTCCTCCCCCCCCCGCCCCACTTGACCGACCTCAACCCCCTCAAGATCCCTACCTCCCCACTACGACAGGTTCGGAGATACTACTGCCGCCGCCCGCATCTCACTGCACAGACGAAGAGAGGGGCGTAAACACACTACCACTCTTTGCTCCGTACTTCTCTCCCACCCCGCTTCCGACTTCAATTAACCTCGAGTCTCACTGCTCCCAACCCCGACCCTCCATTACGCCGTTGCTGACAACACGACGTCCCCTGGCCCTCACGCTTCCTCCGGCGTCCTTGAGACCAAGTTGCTACGTCCACACCCGTTCTAGGTCTGCCCGCCGGCGCCCATTTGACCACGCCACTTGAGTGTGTTCCGCGGACGGCCATCACCGGCCGGCGTTTCAGCACCGATGCATCAATACTCGCCTTTACCATCAGCCAATATTTCATGACTCCCGTCACCCCTTAGACTTTTAAGATTTTTTCTTCATGTAATGCCGAATCGTCGCCAAATTCCTTTGTTTATCTGTGATTTCATTCTTGAATAAGCGCTAAGAAATTTATTCCCTGAAGTGGGGAATACTCGGAGTTGTAGAAAAGTTCCAATAATACAGAGGGAAAAATGTCTTTTGATCCTTTCCTTCGAATTCAAGCGGCAGAACGTCTACTATTGTAAACCTTTGCGCGCCAACCGTGTACGAAATAAATTGAATCGACGATCGAGCAACGCTACGCGATTACTAAGTTTTAAGCTAAACTGAAAAAATCTCTTGATAAGACTAACAATATGATTCGTGAGGCTCACGGGGATCCTGCTTTGTCTTACTCACTAGTTTCGAGGTGGTTAAAGGCTTTTAAGGAGGGCCCGGAAGAGGTTCAAGACGAATAACGCTCTGAGCGGCCGTCGACCAGCAAAACCGACAACAAGGTTGCTCGTGTTCGACAATTCTTAGACTCTGACCGTTGATTGAGTATCAAGATGGTTACCAATTAACTGAACTTATCGTCTATTGTTGTTTCGCATTTTCACTGAAGATATAGCGATGAGGAAAATGTGCGCTAAGCTCATACCTAAAGTGTTTGCCACAACGCGCTACGAGTCCGTGAGTTCCTGGAAAATACCAGGCGCCAACGCTGTTCCATCCCCCTTATAGTCCTGAAGTCGCCCCAGCAGACTTCTTTTTGTTCCCCCGGATTAGAGCAGCCCTGAAAGGAACCCGTTTTTCGTCCATAGAAGAGATCCAATCACACGTGACGAAAACCTTGCGAGAGGTCCCCGAAGACACCTTCAGGGCGCGTATCGGTCATGGCAGAGTCGCTCGAAAAAAATGTGTGGAGGCCCAAGTACTTTGAAGAATTTTAAGTGTTTGTGAAAATCTGTTCAATAAATAACTTGCATTAATTTTGAAACGCACATTGTATTGACAAATGATAGAAATTATTTCATGTCTGTACTAACAATTCCTGATTCACAAATGAAACTCTGCTCCTTGAAAGTTCAAATATATTGAGTAGAGTGAAATAGTATGAATATGTTTTTCGAGATTTTAGTTTTCAGGTGTATTCCGGTTTATTAGGAAGGCGAGATAATAATACTTTAATATGTTTAAACAATTCTTATGTTAAACCATAAATCGACAGAAATATTTCCAGTTTAAAATATTAAATAAAAATAACTAATAGTCATTCTTGATATATGAGCATTTCAAATAAATTTCTTGTGGCAATAAATTTCTCATTATAGTTCTATTTTTCAAGTACGTATTTCTCCTACATATCATTTTTATACAATTCCTATTTCAGTCTAGAAATACCCCCAACCATATCAAGGAAAGGTAGTTTTTCGATTAAAGCTTTAGGAAATAAAAGAGCAGGAAACACATTTCTTCTTGCTTATACATTCCAGCAACTGTTTCTATAAATAAATGGAATAATGAGATTTCCTCAAAATGGAGTCCATTATGAATCCCGGAAGGCCATATGAGTGTAGGAGAAATGGAAAATGAAAAATATCGAAGGCTTTCATTTACATGAATGCCCAGGTTTTCAATTATTTTAACGACTTTTTCTTGTTTCATTTTGTCGTAACGATGATTTTGCTTGATAGCTGCAATGACTGCAATGCTTTCAATCAATACCAGGTCAACTTTTCAAATCAGTCACTGCTTAACGAAAAACGACTCCCTCGACCTACTATGAACTAACGACGATTGACTCAGTTTATTTTTGATAGTTTTATTTTTCCAGGCAGTTTTCTTTAAATTTTGTAACATTTTTGGCTCGTTTAAGACACGTAGCGTCGGAACACGCTCCAGTCAACGTGTTTTGTTTCTATACGAAATTTGTCGGCGGACGGAGGAAGCATCGGTAATGCGATTTGCAACTTTAAAGCTGTCGTATTGAGCGTTATTGGAGCGTCACTTCCCTCCTGAGGCAGGGAGCTCTTTATCAGGTTAGAGATAAGCACATTGCAGAAGCACGGAATGATTTCATTTCATGCTCCTTGCTCAATCTTTCTCGCAAAAGGGGCGTGCCGCTGGAATCATGAGTTAACTCGGATAAAGGATTTTGGCGTCATGAATTAAAACAATTAAAATGCCAGAGATGAACATTTTGAATCTTTCTGAGAGTACCACGAATATTCTTAGTTAAAACAATGTGCTTACTTAAACCAATGGTTTGGGTTGGTATAATCTGTGAATTCACTCGAGTAATTTTGAATTTAGAACTTAAATGAGGAACCATTCAAGGAAATCCCCGTTAAGACGCATCTAATATCTACGATTTACTATCGAAATTATTTAATGTGATAAATATTTTCAAAATAGTTAGTTAAACTAATATGAATTTCATAATATAAGGTACCTATAATTTATTTGAAAACGATGTCCCGTGGCAGAGATATTAAGTTCTATATGCCTTGCAAGTAAAGAAAGTATATAGTCTTAGTAAAGTAAATAAATAATAAAGTAAAGTATATAGCCTTAGTTACATTATACCTTGAAAGGCATTCAATAGGCAAGTTAAGGGATATACGAGCAATAAATAGATATGTAGACAGTAAATGGGTGTGCAAGTGAAGAACTGAAGAAATCTTGTACCGTAACGTAACATCTCTTTACAGAAAAGCATTCATGCTCAAGCATGGATAAATGCAAATCATGACATTTGACTTGACCTAAAGTATTGCCCATAAAACCAAAAGGGCTTTCCATTTAAGACATTACCATATTTTTGAAGTGATTCTACTCTCCACCGTTATCACAGGCCGTCTAATTTTAGAGGCAATTCTAAAATGGTGAGGTCGTATCTTTCAAAACTTCAATACACATTCTCGGTTGGAACTATTCATTCAGTGAAAATAATTAATATTTTAACAGCCGAATTTTCTTTTATAAATCATAACGGTAATGGTACAGACTAATTTGAGAGAAGAACTGAAATCTAACGCCCTTACAAACGACATAGCGAACTTATGAATATAATTGTATTTTTAGGAAATATTAACATTTTTACTGATTCAGATCATCACCAAAGAAAAACTAATTGCATATATGAAGTTACATCCACTCATGGAAATCGTCGATCGCCCATTACACCCGGTCCCATGGATTAACTATCCCAAAACGTTGTCGTTCTGCACTCCAGGCTCCACCAACTTTCTTACCGAATTGAGCGTATTAATAGAGGCTCCCTGTAATCTTAAATACAATTTCTCACAAATTAAAACTAAAATTACATTTAAAACTGTTGATTTGATTCTTGTGACGAGTAATAGCGAAATTGTCTGGTCTAGATTCTTTGTCCCCTGAAGATACACGTGATCCTGGTATAAGAACCTAAAGAATAACTTCAACTTTCCCAAAACCAGTCTTCAGCTTCAACTCAACCCAACTTCACCACCCCTGTCAATAAATTGACGCCATTTCTGAAGGACCTATAACGGGGACAGCAGTAGGATGATGGAATCCTGGGTTTATCGTGTTTCATTTTAATTGCTAAAATAAAAAGATTCGCGCTAGTGTAATATTATAAATGGAAATCATGATAAATGGCATTAAAAATGCGTCTAGGCACTAATAAATGGCAGCAAATCAGAGAATTGCGAGTGAATTGCATAAGCCTGACGTGAGAAAAGCAACATCAATAATACATTGAGACAAGTAATTGAAATTGAGACTCGCCAGGGATCTCACCCGTGTACTCTCCACTCTTGCTCGAAGAGATGTCCTTCTTCAGCAGGCACCCGTACTCCTGCTTTCCAGCTGGCAGCTTGTATGGCTCGTGGTACACAGAGGAGTTCTCGCTATCCGACTCCTCTCCCACCGCCACGTGGCCGTACACCCCGCCACCCCCGCTGCCCCCACCACCACCACCTTTGCCTCCGCCGCCACCCTTCCCCTTGGACTTAATCGACCTCGTCAGCCCGTTGCCGATGGGCGTCCCCATGAGGTTCATGTTCATCTTCAGGTCCCGCATGTTGATGGTCACGCCGCCGACGCCACCCACCCCTCCGGTCCTCCCGATGCTCCCTGGAGCAACGGTGGCGCCGCTTGGCGCCCGGCCCGCCCTCTTCCCCGTGCCCCCGGCGATACCGCAGACCCCGCTGCCACCGTAGGCGAAGCCACCAATGACCCCGAGGCCGTCGCTGGTGAGACCGCCGCCGCCGCCTCCCAGGCCCACGCCGCCCACGCCCGTTCCCGAGGACGTGGAGGAGCAGAGAGGCCCGTGGGCACCCTTGAGGGCCGTATGCTTGTGCAGGGCGTCGCCCTTCTTCCTGCTCCGGCGCACCATGAGCACGGCCGTGGAGACAAGCAGGAGGGCCACGACGGCGAGGACGCCCGTGATGAGGCCGATGTACGCCTGGTGGTTGCTGCTACTAGCGCTCGTGGCTATTTGGGGTGGGGGAAGAACAAAACACGTGAATTAGCCCGCCATTTGATATTTTAGTCAATTAATTTGAACTATTATTTTTTATTTTTTTTTCGTTTTTAAATGTTGGATATGGAAAATCAAGTTTCTCTTTTTTTGGGAGTTGAAACTCCTGAAAATCCTGAGGCTGTGTGTGACCAAAAGTGTGCGTAGAAGAATGCAGTGTACGAATCTGAAAATGATTAGTAATATGAAAAAAGATCAGTAATACGGAAAAATATCAGTAAAGGAATCGCCAAGCCAGGCACATCATGAATGGGAATCATTCACCATAAAATCAAAGGCGACTCTTAAAAAATATGGTTAAACAGATTTTTCGCAGTTAGTACATTACCCCAACAATATATTATTGAATTAGGTCAGTATTGGTATGCATAAAAATAGCTATTTTCTCAGTATTAAGCGGTGATGATAGACGTAACTTCGTTTAGACGCTACTAATTAACACTAGAATCCTGCGACCCTAGCCCATATATCGTATATGTATGCGACACCGGAACCAGTTGTTTTCACCAGTAGTATGTTTTCCTCTGTTACCGATTTCAATTTTTCTCATCTTACAAATATCTTTATTTGAATAAAAACTTGCTATCTATAATGTAGTTAATACTGTTTTCATCTAACTTTTCAAATTTCATATTTGGAGTAATGAGCTCAACATTATTAGAAATATTAAGATATCTACATACGTGTAACATTTGCTTGTAATATAAATTTCAGCTGCCTTTCTACCTAGTCTGCTATCTGTAGGATGATGTTGCGTCTGCTCATTTTTTCACTGTAATATCTCAATACACCACCAATTAATTGTCTTCCACTAAATGGAGGATGTTGTACAGCTGGTGAAATGGCCATCTTCGTATCCCAATGAGCAGAACAATATTAACACATTCCACCAAAAATGCTTTCGAGAGTCTACAATTAATATGTCTGGTAGCATGATGCTTTGTCATGATCAGGACATTCTTGTTTACTTTTCCATGGTAAACTGTGAGAGTTTATTACATTTACATATAATCTAATACACTGTAGGCATCTCTTTGATCACTGACGGTATTTCCGTACCAACGCAGTTGATGGCTGTAACGAGAGAGGAGTTATCACTTACTCACTCAATTTTTTAGTAAGTTTGAGAGATGCAAAGAAATTATCTGTTGTAATTTTTCGCCTTATGTACTGGTATCGCTCATTCAAATTCACCACTGCGCATTCTTACAATGAATAAAAATGTGGTTGCCTAACAGCTTTACTCAGATAAGGAAATTCTTGAGAGACGCACCTTGTTTTTACATCTTCTATTCACCAAAATTTAATGGTATATTAATCCAGGTTGTTTGCTATGTACTGCAGAAATGAGCAACAACACTTTGTTGAGTACATCTCCTCGTCAATAGTGAGGAAAGCTTCCGGTATATAACATATGTATCAGTTTACTGTAAATTTATTCCACGTGTGCCAGTCTGGCGCGCATTTGTCTTTTTGGAGACGCTGTGATCGAGATTCAAGAGAAAAAGAATCAATAATTGCATTAATACTATATTTTTTTAGATTTAAATTCTTTTATATTTTAACTACTAGTTTATATAATACATGATAAAAGAAAGAGGGTTATATGATGTAATTCTCAAAACCCCTATATCAAACATGAAGAAAACGTCATAGATATTCTATTTGTCATCAAAATATATTACTTTATCATGTGACGATAACCACAATCAAATATTTTTTATTTATTTTCAAACAAACAATAGTATTGAAACAAATACATATATATTTTTTGGAATTTCCAAAACGTAGTGAATTAAAATCCAGAAATAGATCGATAAAATTAATTAGGCCTTATCATAACTTTAAAAAAAAATTCAGTTTACCAATCCATGACGTTAACTTGTAAATTCATTCCATAAGTGATGTATATATGTCCCCTTACGTTAACCAAATACCATATTCAAAAATTAGAATAACATCCGATTTATTTACTACAATTTGCATGAGTAGATTTACGTGTCCCCGGTAAACACGAGTTAAAACTTTGACGCAATTACTCATTAGGTTTGTTCAATAAAGTATTCAACCGTGGCAATGAAGTACTAAATGCCGCTAATCTACTCACCTGGCGTTATCTCCTTCCTGGCGTGCGTTGTTTCCCCTCCTGTCCTAGGCTCTTCTGGGCTATCTTGCTGTAAATAATAGTGCTTCAGCAAATCCTCAGAAACATTGCCTTGGATTGGAACTGAAATGAAAATCGCCAGATGATATTTTTAAAATCGTTCGCTAGATATTAAATCCAATCCAATATATAAAATCGTTAATGAATGATTAAAATGGTGGATCAGAACACAAAACTCGCTATACGAAACATTAATTTTGGGAAAGGAACATTTTTAATCGAATAATAATGGATACAATTTAAAATGCGAGGATTAGAAGATATCCAATTTTAATAGGCGTTTCAGCCTAAACGCATTTTAAAATTTATTCAGAATAGTGAACTGACATAAGACAGTATTAAAATATAATTATTAGAAATACCATTTTTTTATTTTCCATTTTTGGAGAAAACCACTGATGAAAAAGTAGCCTGTGCGCGGGAAATACAAGGACAAAAACTAAGAAACAAACTAGTAGCTGCATAACAATTTCACGTCAAGTGTTCATCGGAATTCGGCAATGAAAGATAACCAAAAGCAATTCCTCAGCATTAAATATATGAAAACCTTAATTTAAAAACGGAAGGAAAACTTTTAACGAATGACGTTTCAATTTGGAAAATAATGAATCAACCTGTGAGCATCCTTAAACACTCCATCTTAGTTTAATGAATTTTTTTAATACAATGTTTCCTAATCTAAAAAAAATGAAGTTTAAATCTTTTAGGAGTTATAATAAATGCGAACTCGGTTCAATAGAATACATTAAGTCCTTAAAAAGAGAGAATAGTTCAAAGAAGTTCCTATGGAGTTGACCAGCAAGTAATACTGTCTACCACCAACTAATTTGATTATCTCCTTGTTGAAAGAGCAACCATCGCCCGCGATTCCGCAAACAATGAGAGAGAGAGAGAGGAGTGAACGGGGAAGAAGCGGAAATAAAACGAGGGACGTTGGTACAGTTAGCGCGGGGAAAGGAAGGAAAATATGGGGTGGGGAAAAACTGAACAGGAAGCGACAAAAAAAGCGAGCAAATTTCTGGGACTTCCAACCCAATGCTTCCCACCACCCGGCGTCGCATTTGGGGAGGACGCAAACGACGACGGGCGGGGTTTCTTTTTGTCTAAATTAATTCGACTTTTTGTTCCCCGAATCCTCCTCCCTACTCGTATCCCTCCGTCAATTAGTGCACTAGTGAGCATCAATTTGAATTGGGACTTGGGGACTATGTGATGTGCTCCTTGATTTGCTTGTTTTTTAATTAACTGCTCTTGAAAGCAAATACTGAGACTATCAAATAATTGAGACAACATTGCCACGTAGACTGAAAAAAAGAGGTAATAGAAGGGAGTATAGTAAGGAATAGGAATAGAATAAACACTCCTGGACAGGAACTAGGCGAAATATTCTGTAAGAAGGTATGGGTACCATGAAAGTTATTTTTCATTTATATTAGAGGGTAACTGCAAGATATCTTACGCCTAAAGATAAAGAGAATATTCTAAATAATAAAGTTACCTATTTGACGCCTCAAAGCAAAATGTATCACTTAATCACGCATGTACGAGTATATATATACATGTGACTCCCCACCTAGCAAACTAATCTATATCAGGTCCCTCTTCATCTCATATACATGGTTCGTCTGGAAGATAAGTGTGCTGATTTTTTCCCGCCGCTCCAGGCGCGCCCAGCACCGCTCTGACGGGCTGCGATTGGAGGGGGGTATGTTGGCAAGCGACGCTGAAAAAGGCAGTCGGCTCTGAGCTGTGGTGTAGTGAGGAGCTCTGTTAACGCGAACCTCCACGCTCGACCCACGTCACGGAACGCGATGCCGAAGTTTTTGGAGCAGCGTTATTCCATCAAATTTGCGGTAAAGCTTGGGAAATCGTCTACCGAAACTGACGGTATGATTAACCAGGCTTACGGGGAGTCAGCCATGTCCAGAAACATGATCTTTCGGTGGCACAAGATATTCGTGGAGGGACGACGACAAACCACGGCCTGGACGCCCATCAACGACACTCACCGACGAAAATGTGCAAAAAGTTCGCGATGTACTGAACTCTGATCGTCGTTTTAGTGTTCGGATGATAGCAGAGCAGTGTAAAGTGCCAAAAACAATAGTGCACGAGATTATTAGGGACCAAAAACGCATCACGACAATGTATCGTCTCACAGCGCGCTTGTCGTGTCGGACTTCTTGGCCAAGCACGGCGTGGCAACGCTGCCGCACCCGCCCTACAGCCCGGACTTGGCACCACCGGACTTCTTTCTGTTCCCGAAGATAAAGAGGAGTTTGAAAGGAACTCGATGCGGGACTTTGGACGCCGTCAAAGAGGCCGTGACGACATGTCTTCGAGAGGTTCCCGATGATGCCTTCGCGGGAGCGTTTCAGGAATGGGGACGCCGCTGGAACAAGTGTATCGACTCACAAGGGTTCTATTTTGAGGAATATTTGCTTAAGATATGTAAAAGTGTAATAATTTTTTTTCCTAAGCTCAGTACACTTATTTTATGGACGAACCATGTGTATATATATATATATATATATATATATATATATATATATATATATATATATATATATATCGATGATGCGGAAGTACTCACGAGAGGAATATAACTTTTGGACGGCACAATAGAACACAGAATAAAACAGATAACACGTAAAAGGACACTCACACTGTAGATGATTTAAGCTTTCGGCCTACTCCGAGGCCTTCTCCAGGTCTGACCTGAAGAAGACCTCGGAGTAGGCCGAAAGCTTAAATCATTTACAGTGTGAGTGTCCTTTTACGTGTTATCTGTTTTATTCTGTGTTCTATATATATATATATATATATATATATATATATATATATATATATATATATATATATATATATGAAACTCACTAAATAGTTACAGCAAACACAGAAACCAAAACACACAAAAGAGGGACTCACTAGTTCTCGAATGTTCGGTGGTGCAACCACCTTTCTCAAGAGGAATTAGGAACAGAACTTTATTTAGTGAGTTTCATTGTGCACGTTTGTGGCTTTTCCGGGAAAGTGAATATATATATATATATATATATATATATGTATATATATTTATTTATTTATAAAAAAGGAATAAATAAATAAATATATATATATATATGAATATATAAAGAAAATAATTTGTATATACGTACATACAGACATACAAATATGCATAAAGCGATTGAAAACCTTTATGTACGTTGTAATACATGCCATCAATAAGAGAAGTGATCTTTACGAAACTAAATAATTCGATTGATTTAAGAACAACATAAGCCATCATCCAATAAATTATTTCAGTGCATAAGAGAATTTGTCATTTCAAAGCACTGATTCAAATCAAATAAAAGCTCTGGTTTCATAGGTCATGAATATGCTAAAGGGATCCGTAGTAAATGACTCTGGTTTTCACAAAGGGTCCTCAAATGAATAGGATTGAATTGGAATGAGTACAGAGAAAGGGAATAAGCGCTTCTGTGTGAATAATTTTTAATCGCTCAAGTAAAGTGAGAGTGTGGTTGTGGGTATTGACTGAAAATGGGTTTTATATCGAGATAATTGGTAGGCTGACAGACGTCGAGAGACCACAGACCAAGATAGCGAAAACCTAGAACGTCAAAACTGAAGCTAGGCCACTCCTGATGAATACAGTTTTGTTTCCGTGGAACCATTCATCTTCCTTCGAATCCCTCTAAATTTTTGAAATATTTTTGATAACTTATGCCTTAATTTTATTCAGAGACATAAATTTTATTAAAAAATCACATATTTAAATATTGACCGATGAATTAATACCTGGATCATGCTTTTGCTGCGAAAGCAATACATATCATCAGAATGAATATTAGCAATAATATGAAGGAATTTATCTAGACCAAAAAATGATAAAACCTAAGGATATTAATTTGAGCGAAAGACACCTGAAATAAGATCCAAATATACTTTAATCACAATACAGAAAAGAAAATTATCTCCTAATTTTGGTATGGTAGCAATAGTAACTAACTGCAATAGTAATTGTTTGTTGCGGCATCTCCCGAAATTTCTTGGAATTTAACTGCAGCAGTTTCAAAATAAATAACTCTTCATTGAAAAGTAATGTGAAGCGTAGAAATAGTCTTAGCAACGGAAAGTTGGATAGACATCATATTCAGTAAATTACTCCCAATTAAATTTGTAACCAACGTGATACAACCAAAGGAACCAATTGATGATGCCTAAATCAAAAATTAATAAATCATTTTTAAGAAGTTTGGCAAATACTCTCAATATTGAAGAAATAGAAAGGCTTGTAGAAAATTTGTGCGTTAAAAGTTAATACACATAAAAAAAACTTGCATCTCCTTCAACAAAGCACACGAATGCATATTTTGGGATTCCCTAGGAAAATTGAAAAGACTTTGATATATTTAAGTCAGAATATTTAATCTTACATAAATTTACTGGTTTACCCAAGGTGTGTAAACAAAATCTGGATTCAATGGCTGTACTCAACATACTTACCACTTGTGCAAATTTTTGGAGGTTTAATTTCACATTCTACTACAAATGACAACACTGACAGCACTGAACTTAAGACACTGTTTACTAACACAAAAATACCAAAGTAGGTAAAACTGTAACTAAAATGAGACCCGATCACGAAATGCTTGATCTACACAATCACACACACATATATATATTTCTATATATAATTGAATAGAATAAATGTAAACACTGAAACAACCAGAGCAAAAATTATTGCGAAACTATTACGCTCTTTACAAAATGTAGACAGTTCTAGGACCTCATAATTCGAAACATGACATGGAACGCAGTTCGAAGCATTGTCGACTATAACTTCAAAATTTTCATATGAAAAAGGTTGTCAACTGAACTGCAGCGAAAGGCCAATTTGCGGAAATTTTTAATCAAGCGATAATTTGACTCTTCAATGTATAGAGAGTATCAATAGATACAATCGTGATAGTGCTTCGTTCATTTTTTGGCTTTTTCAATATTAATGGCTTTTAATTTTGGCCCGAATGAACTTTTCTGCTTCGATGATTCTCATGAGATGGAAATGATTGGATATTGATTGAAAACACCATTGGCTTGAAAGCATGGAATCGATTCCTTTTTTTGCTCGTTGGAAAACATGAAACTATGGGATACGGCGGAAGCAGACCAAGAGGCTGGGTGATGAGAGGAAGCTGCGAAAGGAGACAGAAAACGAATTCACCCAGCCACTAAATCGAATGGTGATTGGTAGTCGGCGCGGTTCTGGAAACAGACAAATCCCAAAGAATAAAAATACGATCCATGGTAAACAATTACAACGAAAAGCAATTCGAAGGTTTCTAATGACACGATGATTCGTACTACAGGATTTTTTGCGCCCACCCGCGCTTGCTAAAAAGGTCATGCTTTGACGAATCGGTATTTTCCAAAAATTGTCTGAGCATTAATAATTTCCGATAGGAAATAGTTGATTCAAATATGCACTGAAAACTACCTATTATTCTCATTGTTCAAACAAGCAAACACGTTAAATGTCTGACAACTTTACTCGTACTAATATTTTTTGTATAATTATTTCGGGTGTAATAATGCATTTAGTGACAATTCACATTAGCCAGCTAATAATACTCTAATTCTTTACTCCAGGTTTTCATCGCAAAAAGTTATATGAGAAAAAATATATTAACCGATAAAATTCGAAAGATCAGTACTTGAAATATTTCAAGTACCATAACTACCATAAAAAGGAATAATTAGGCCACAATGCTACAAGTTTCCCCTTCTTAGGAAATAATGCATGTTCAGTAACATTAGACATTCCTCTAAAAATTATCCAAAAGTACGTTATTTGAATATTAAAAACAAAATTTTTTAGAGATGGACGCAAAGATATTTAAACACTTTGTAAATTCCCGCTTTTGTTAATACATACTCATTCACAATAGTAGCTTCCAATCAAAGTCTAGTTATCAATACAGCACGACATTATTTGAAAAATGGATACTCGAATAATTGAAGTAAATTAAAAGTAACCGAAGCCACCTGACACTGGATCAGGTAATCACTTAAGCCAAAGCATCGGCGTCATCCTCCAGAGGATGCGTTGAAACTAGTCGTACCTAATAAAATATTTGATGGAAAGATACATTTGATGGAATGATACATTTTTTGTGTTTTATTATTTCTGTGATAATGGAGTTCCACAAAGTTAAGCCTCAATATATCGAATATAGCAATGTACTTATTGAAGTTATTGATATTTATTGCAGCAAATCGAACTATTAGAATATTTGAAATAAAAGTATAAAGAGCTTAAGTAACCAATGAAATGGCATAAACCAAGTATTTTTATTCATAATCCAACAATGTGTTGATAATAGAGACTCGTTGGACGAGCTAAAAAATGACCTGGTAAAATCTACTACAAATCCTTTCTCGAACTCTATTCCAGAACCTTCAAAAATACTACCACTCCCATTCTAGAATGTTCATGTCCTTCACTCAAGTCACGACCACTCTCCAAAGGCTGAGAGACTCGAATCGCAAAGTGAGTTCTCTAGATGCACTTCACCGCTTCAAATTCTTTCTTTCGAAGTAAGGATTGACGCTTTTTGGTCTCATCGCACCAGATTAAGGTGGTTCACCGAGTCCGGTCGTCACCTTATCCCGCTAGAATCCGAGAGACGGCGGCTGTGCTCGCGACCTCAATAATGCTTCTATCGCCTACCTCAATTGCATCTACTTTTTATTCCCTTGGGTGCTATTTTCTCCGCCTGGCGATAAGAATTCTAGTCCACGCCTATATGGGAGCAAGGAGGTAAAAACGTGGAACTTATCGGCAAAGTGGTAGGTACATATCAGGAAAGACCTAAAAAGACAAAAGATTCAGGAAGAATAGATTCGAAAATAAAATAATTCCGCGTCACTTCATCTTAGAAACCACTCTAAAAATTTTTATGCATGTTAAAACCTGAAGTCCATACTATATTCCCTTCACAGTCGATATTGTTAAAATCGAATTTTACTTTATTACATTGTGAGCTTCCATTCACAAATCCAAATGTGTTTACAGATGAAGAGAGAATTTAGAGATGAGAGACTAGTGTAGTGTAGTGATTCATATAAATGTATTCAATAGTTGAATTAACTAGGTGAATATTCAATTATTATAAGTAATCAACTAGTGATTGAACTATATGAGTCAGGTTTTCCAGTTTAAACGACTAATAGGTTATTTTTTGCATGCAATAATCTGAGCACTGAGGGAATTTATTGCAATTGAAGGAATAATCACAAATGTCGACGGAATAAAATTAATAGTTTGATGAGAAGTTTTTAATTTAATTTGGAAACAATGTTGAATTTTACCAATTAGTGATGGTCTCCAAAGATTAAAATTTTTATCATTCGATAATCAAATCTTTTATTGAGAATGCCTGTATAATGTAGTTAGTTTCAACTACATATATTTTAATGTTATTCCAAAATTAAGTACTTACAATATCAGTTTCATGTTTTATACAGAGAATAGCACGAGTTAAGAAGGTAAAAACTATTATTGGAAAATGACGAATCCGGAATTCACACCTTAAAGAAAACTGTTGACACACGATTCCTTTGAACAAATATAACAGTGATAGGAAATAAATAAGTTACCGAGCCAATTAAATTTCACAATATATTGGAATGGAGAAAATAAACAACTCTATAGCTAACATTTGAAGTCCCATTACATATTTAACATGATACTTCTTTCTTCAGAAAAATAAATATTACAATTATTAACAAGAGGCTATCCCAGGGATCAAGAAACTTTTTTGAAATGATTTTTAATTACCTGGCCACGAGTACTATTCATTAACAAGTTTAAAGTAAAAAAAATATTATGGTGCGTATTCACCCCCTGCCAAACACCTTGTCGGTGGCTTTCAGGGTATACAAATAAAATAAATTAAGTGCTCCCAGTAACACAGTAGCACACACATTTCATCTCTTATCGTATATGAAAAAATTTAGGAATGGGTATCTTGTTTTTCTATTCACTGTCAGTAATTTTTCTAATAAAAAATTGAAAGAAAGAACGCACGGAAGAGGAATGCGGAGAACAATGCTCCAAATGGAAGATGGTTTTAAAAACAATTTCCTATGCCGACCAAATAAGCCCTAGTGGGAAACAACGCGGTTGGGCGTGCTGAAATTAAGCTTGATAAAACATCAGTGGGTGAGTGGGGCGGGAGGGAAGGGGGTGGCGCTTCAAACGCACTCACACATGTGTGAACACTTTGACGGCGGCGAATTGTCCCTCATTGGCCCCCGGCTTTCCTTTCGAATGAGCGCTGCGCACCTGTATCTCATTACATGGCTAATTAAAGGAGAGCAATTGAAAACCAAAGCAGCAGAAAGCCGCAGAATTAAATCGGGTTAATCTCATCTCTTTGACTGCGAGAGAGGCAGGGTGGTAGAGAGGGAGAGAAAGAGAGGGAAGGAGAGGGCATGCGGGTACGAACAATCTGTATTTAGGATGTGGAGGTGGAGTGGGGAGGGAACGGGAGGAGGTAGGTGGCCTGAGCCTCTGAGTGGACGAAGCGGCAGAAGGAGGGAATGCCTCACACATGGCCTCCTCATTCACCCCGTGACGTATTGATGGGTGCGGTGGACGCCATAATGGAGAACGGACGGGAAGAGGTAGAGCATGCGCGATTTGAACGGCAATCCCTGCTCAGCGGGCCACTCATCTGAGTCCAGCCACTCACGGCGATCAGGCGGATGAACACAAGCACAAGCGAGCTCTCTCAAACAGGAAAGATAGGGACGGAGAGAGAGATACATATATTGGTAGAGGTGGAGGACAGAGAGAGAGAGAGAGGGAAGTGGAGATGGTATTAGGGACATCGGATGCAAGTCGCAGGATATGGAATGCCCAGCCGGCCGTTAATTACCCAGCCGACACATATTGGGATTGCGTCCGGCCGAAGGGGGCAGCGTGCGTGTCAGACGAGGAAGCGGGGAAGACGGGCGGGCAAATCATTCTCGAATCGCACCTGCGTCCGTGAGTTGGTCGAGACCGAGACGGTGGTGGTGGTGGTGGTGGGGTGGCGGGTGAGGGGGGCTGGGTCGGTGGGCGCGCAGGGGGAGACGGGGTGGGGACGACGCGCCAGCCGACGAGCGCAGGTAACGTCGACGACGGAGTTTCAAAGTGTGCGGAACTCGGGGGTTTGTTTCGCAAATGCCAATTAGGCGTGAGCCAGCGGCGAGTCACCTCCGCAGTTAAAGTCCGTGTGTGGCTATCTACTTTCCACCTCACTTGTCTCCACTAGACTTCATGTTCACCTATAGGCTTTAAAAGCTAGAAATATGAGCGAAATATTCACTCTGTGCCGAATAAGTAAATTAAGTGCCTTGATTTCTCACTGGGGGTAACCGGTGGAATTATTTTAGAAAACACTGCCTTATTCTACCATAAGGTGTGAAAATGGAATGCATAACGATTTAAAGAACCCTAATAATATATTTTCACAAAATAGTTAAACGTTGAAACTTTTATTAGTTTTTTTATTTTTATCCACTTTTCAGAGAGACACTAAAATTATGAAAGGAGGTAGATAGAGAGCAGAGAAAAATGTCTGAGTAAATGATCGAGCCTCCTCCGCAGGATGAGGGGTGACATGTGGAGCCGTGCGTGAGGTCACTAGTAGTACGTCGAGGAGAATGGGGAAGTTGAGAGCGTGCCCTTGCTGTTTGATGTCCGATGGTCTCCACCCCAACGATTCCTCCCCCTCTCACTCTCACTCCGCGGGATGTGGAAGCCTATAAGATGGCCCTCTTGGGAACGCAGCATCTGAGTTAGGAGCGTCGCGCGGGGCAAGGCAGATGTTTCGGTATCTAACGCAAGAACCGCGGAATGTGGAAATGAATCCATCGGATGGACGGATGTGTATGCATGTACGTGCTGCGTGCGGGAGGGGGGACGAAAGGGGTGGGGGAATACACGCGGTGGATCCCCACTGGCGGAACGAAATTTCTCGGAAACACGACGGGCTATGGCTCGCAACTCCACCCTTTTTACCATTCCTCCTCTCAATGACCCTTCAAACATCGTCTTTCCCCTTCCCACACGTCCATATCTCTCTCTCCCCTCCTAACTTTGAACCACCGTTATTAAAAGTTAGCCACATCTCCAACGCTCGACGCAGCCACCGATGTTGATTTTTGGGCAGCACAACACAGAAACAAACCTCTAAAAAACCCTCCAATTTCATCATTATAAGAAACGCAGAGAAGTGAGGGTCGGATTAAAATCTAAGTCATCATTTTTTTTAAATTTCACGCTAAGCATTGGCGACCAGAGTTTTGTTGTCTAATAAGTCGGTAACAATTATTTTATAAACGAATAAAAGAAAATATGCCGCTGTTGTAAATTCTGGGGTGATGCTCATATATTTTTGCAAAATATTGAGCTTTTAGTTTTGGTTACATAATTATGTATTTATAAAGAAGTTATTTGCGGCAACTGAATTTTCTTACAATTACTGAAAACTACTCATTACCTTATGAGCAAATTCAATAGTAGAGCTTTGCCGACATTTGCACATAAAAAGCAAATCAGGTAATACTATGATTATGGCACGATCCTCTTTTCAGATAAAAGACCGTACGTTTATTTTTAATATACAATTTAATTTAAATGTGTGATTTGTTGTTCTAAATACATGATATGTTAACAGTTATTTACAAAAAGGGATATTATCTATCACTAATAAAAGATTCAAGTATAATTTGATAATTTATGTTATTTTGTTAAAATAACCGAAATTGAATTTGGAATTATGGTTACAGAACATTGCACGTTAATATGACCTACCGGTGAAAATTGTGCCATAAAAATTTAATTTTATGACGGGTAATGCGGGCGATATCCCAATGATATTTTAACAGGTAATTTTATCAAACCATGATAATCCAACCGCGGATTGGTTTGACAGAAAACGGCAGAATTCATATTGTATAAAACCCTATAAGGTGAGTGGACTTCGCGCATCAGGGAAAGGGGACAAGTTCCTTTCCATATACCGTCTATGGTGACCGTAAAGACTTCGGTACCCGAAAAAAGCACAGCTTACGTGAAGCTAAGAGTGCCCTCTGGCGTCACCCGGAATCGAACCCGGGATCCTGGACTATCATGCTTCCAGATAATTTTTTAATGAACATTTATTTAAAATTGACACATTGGAAAATAGTATTCGTCATATAAAATAGATCATATGAATGAATGGTAAAAGACCATAAGAATAAATATAGGAAAAAGGTAGGAAAAATTCAGCCTTCATCCTTCACTTAAATGTTCTGGATTGATACAGATATCTATAAGGAAGGAACGATAGATTAATATTCCTAGATAATTCGCAAAAAAATCACAACATAATGCATTGCGACATAGGAAATACAGAACAATACAAAGACGTCTGCGTGGAGTTATTCAAATATGTCACTTTTCAAAGCAATGCATGCGTTGAAGCTTTTACCGAAGTAAACAGTATAGTATCAACATTTCTATTCATTGTTTCAGTGATGACATGGATGGAAAGCTAAGAACAATGTGTTCCTGAAGTTATCCTCGAACGCATTAATTTAGATCAATTAAGAAATTAACTTGAGTGTACTTACAGCTGAAAGTACGACACAATTCTAATAAAGAGCAAATGAAATATGGATACTGGGGTTTTGCCAAGAGTAAATACCCCTAGCGAAGAAGGAATTCAGAACAGAGGGACTCTCCTGTATTCTTGCAGTGGTCCAGCGCTTTGCATCGGTTTGCAAATAAAAATGAATTGAAAGAGGTTCATGACAATTTTCCAGGAAATAACCGCTGAAATTTTAAAACCTGCAAGCGAAAAAGAAGTTGGAAGTATCGGAAATACCAAACTCTTTTTGTGACATTTTACAGACAGACTCATTTGTGAAGTCAAAATTAAGATAACAATCTGAATAATTATTACATGGATTCTCAACTGCAATTACAATATCCTCTAATGCTACCCATCCCCTTCCCAGTTTGGTCAATCGTACATAACCTTAATGAACCACGAAACTTAGGTCTGTTTACGTAACTTACTTCATTCGGTCAACGAGTTAAAATATACTATACGCATCAGATAGAATGATCAATATTCAATTTATTATAATCATACTTCAATGAGGCAAATGGATTAGACTAGCAGTTAAATTTACATATCACTTTCGAAAAATTAACACTAATCCATCATCAATCACAGTATTTAGCCCAAAGATTGACTGGATTTTACTACATCTAAATACATCGCAAAATGAGAAAATAGATAAGAATTTTTTAAACCTAAGGAATGACCCTCCAAGGAAGTCATAACAATGAGTTAGTGCATTCAAAGCATTGATTTACGTAACCCTGATGTACAGTTAATTTAATTTGGAACCTGACAGGAAAGTAAAATTATCGAACAGATGTGAGGATTGTTTAAAGGGTTGAAGACGAAGCCGTGAACAAAATATTCTTAACGCAGAAGTCGAGATTTTGACCGTGAAGTAGAGGAGTGATTCCGATCCATTCAGATGACTGCAATACCTGTCCTTAGATGGATACACAGGAAATTCAATTAGCCACCTGAAGTGACAAGAAGAAAAGCAAGCAAAAACATTAGTAACAGACCAAATTTCATATGGACTCAAAAAAATATCCGCGACTTTCTCAACATTTTACACTTACACCACTGCCTCATCCCGCAAGATTTCTTTTCACCCACCACCATTCGCGGCTCTGGAGCAGAACAACGTATTTTACCGCATTGAATCTTCTGCATGAGTAAACGCAATCGTACGGTGCTTTCCTCTAGAAGATCCCTTTCTGGAGGCCAACTGGAACTTTGCCCACAACGCTCAGATTGTCTCCATTTTACATTTTATTGCTCTTTTCTTCTTTCTACACTCGTTGACGGAGAGGATAGTGTGACTTTTGTTCCTTTGTTATCGATTATTTCCCGCCTTATTGAAAAGTTCGGCTCTTACAAGCGGTACGGAAAGACACGATATATTGTCTCTGACTGAATATTATAAGATGGAGTTTAAAACGATATTCGTCTCTATTCGCAACGTTCCTTCACATTAAACTTTAGCTAGTGGCATATTTGAATTGTAAGAACCTTTTCTTATTTTGACTGAACACCTTGTATTCAGAGTGCGTTCCAGGTAACCTTTTCGAATAGATATCGTTCTTTTCATACGATACTTTGAATTACATGACCAATGCCAAAACATTACTATTATCACCACATGAGCTATGGTGCTCATTTATGCAAGATAGTATTCATACTGTCACGATAATGGACCTGAAAACAAAAGAAGTGTATTTTATTCTCTGATGTCACAGTACTTACCCGAGTCAAAAGTGACTTCGCTGAGGAGAATCCATCGCGCTGCGAAGAAGAGCTGCAGTCGGATATGTCTCCCAACTCTGCCCCTGAGAGATATGGAGATATTGCGCGCAGCTTCAGAACTTCGATCCTGTTGGGGCTCGAATTTAAGAGGGCTAGGCTGATAACGGTCACCCTCTAAGCTGAAGAACACGAGGGCTTGGGAAAACACCTGTAATTAAAGTAAGAAAATGAGAACAAAGCCGTAATTAGTAGATTAGTTACGAAAGATTGCTACAGTGTGAAATATATTGAAAATAATTGGGACTATGATTTGCATTCTTCGCACTACTGAAAAATGGAGTAAGATTGCAACACGTGTGGACAATAATAGATGAAATCTATTGAATATTGATTAATATAAGAGAGACAGATCCTCGCCCGATATACATGTCTTATCTAATCTGGTAAGGAAAGTACATATTTTCCAAAAATTGGCCATGAATCAAGCTTGTCATTTTAATTTCACCGTAAAGAGGAGTACATTTCAGTTCGTGAGAGTTAAAAAACATTTGAGGGAAACTCATTGTCATGCAAGATGATACACAGACTAGAAAATAGATGAATATTAACCGGAACCCCATAGACTTTACTTGCTTAATTCAGAGAGCAGATGTTTGTTTTTTTTGGTAGATAAATAGCTTCCATGCACTAGAATATCATCTAAATATTTGAAGTGCTACTTGTCAGAATGAATAGTAAAAGATGGACTACAGTAGATTTTTCATCAGTGTCGTGACCGTTAGAAAGAGAATTCGATTGTTCCGGCATGAGGAGAAAGAAAACCTATATATCTTTTTCAAATTTTATCTTTAATGTATTTCCACTCTATGGTAGTATTTTACTCGAATTAGTTACTTTACATAATTAGAAGAAAATGAAACGAGTAAGAACCGTAATTTGAGATTGATTAAAAATACGACCTAGGAAACTTAAGAAAAAAATATTAGCTTCAGGATTAACTATTCGTATTTCGTCACAGTGTTATCAGAATCTGTGTAGCAGGATACCAAAATACAATAAAAGAAATATATTGCAAAGCTATAATACACAAGAAAAATAATTGGCTAATTATCTTTTCACACATTCGATAAGTAATTTATGGATAGATTTAGGTATATTACCTCAGTGAAGTTATATATTAATAAAATTTAATGCGAAAAAATATCAGCACCAACATTATCCAAACATACCCACAGATATAAAAGAGGAAGTATTGTAATTTTCATATTATTGCCACAACAACTATGGATATTTTACCGAGTCAATTGATTGATTGAGGCCTTCTCAATTGATTTTATTCAAGCAGATGCTTACATAAAAAAATGGGTAATTAGGGAGCCACAAATTTGACTATTGGCTGGATTTGAAATATTTATATAATATGTCATTTTAACAGAGAAAAGTATTTTTTTAAACCCTCTTTTGCAAACATTTGGTTTTGCATAGCGAATAATCTTAGGAAACTTTATCATTAGCTTTTTACTTAATGGCTCAAAAAATCTCATCACCCATTCCCTTCACCAAACAAGTATTTCAATGTATAATCTATAGTATTTATTTTAGAAGGAGCTTTATCGATAAAATTTCTAAGGGTTCACAAAAAATAATTGAGATCTTTGAGTGCCCGTACGTGTGTATTACAATAGGGAGACTTCTCTAAGAGGAAGGAGAGTACTAAGACCATAGGAGCAGGCGAGGCATGTTCTAAATCCCAGAAAAGCCGCCCTAATTGAACCGGTTTTAAAGGTATGATGTGTACCTTATTATTTGTTATTCTGAAAGAATGATTTGCCGACCAATACCCACCGACTAATGACAATTCGCTGTTTACAACCCCGTAATTGCGCAATACATGTACCACTTCTATGATTATTGAAGCTTTATTCAGTATTTGTAATAGCAAAACTGTCTCCCATGCCTGGTAAAGTAATGAGCTTGAATTCGTATTTAATTAGGAAGATAAGAGAAAGGACCCAAATGATTAAGATTATAATATGATAATCTTTCACAAAGACACTTCATTCATTTTCCGCTGAAATGAGAATCTAATATTCTCTCGACATTGAAGAACTGCGTTTCTTGAAGACTAAATCTAATTTCTCATTTTTTTAAACTCTTTTTAAATCTTTGAAGCCTATTTTTCTCCAATTTTTTCCGCTCACAAGCCGGAAAATATCTCATTTTGAAATGGCAATCAAACAACCGTTTCATTACCGAAGGCAGTCTATGAAAGGGTCGTAAAACTTTTTTTAATTTATCCGGCACCGTTAACTCTCAACATAACCCCTTGAACAATTATGGAATGTCTGAACGAAATGGAATAAAACGGCAGAAAGGACGAAATGGGTATAAAACCCTTTCGTGCCAACCATTTTCCGCGGTTCCTCGACACCGTCTCTCCACCTGCCTTCCGCCCCCACCATCTCCTCCGGCCGCACGCCACTTCTGTCCGAATGAAAGAGGGAAAGAAAGAAGGGCAGAAAGTCCTTAAGGGGGAATTAAAAGGCTTTCCCTTCTGAAGGTCTTACGGAGTTAGCGCACCACATTCCTAATGGCAGGTGTTTTCTCGATCCGAGTTAAGAAGCAGGGAGAGATGAAAGGGAGGACGGGATGGAAAGGGGTGGTCTATAGGTCGGTAAGTAAACCTTGCTGTTGCAGATGCTGCCGCCCCGACGTGAGCGGGTCGTGGGAGGAATGATGCTGGTGAGGCTGGGAGGGGAGGGTTGCAGCCCTGGGAACGGGGAAAAAGTGAGCCTTGCTACTTATGGATAAGTCGATTGGAAAAGCTGTAATCCTAATGG
Organism: Hetaerina titia; assembly: GCA_037158775.1. Classification (NCBI taxonomy): domain Eukaryota; kingdom Metazoa; phylum Arthropoda; class Insecta; order Odonata; family Calopterygidae; genus Hetaerina; species Hetaerina titia. Next base: position 36,842,783 of record CM073769.1, on the reverse strand, counting down.
CCGCGCGTGCACACACACAGACACTCACACACCTCCGGCGATGTTTTCAGAGGCGGTGGTTCCCTTTTGGACTTCGTCCCAGCCGCCCACCCTTCCTCCCCACGCACATCCTGACTTCCCTAATATCTTCCTGCCTCTCCTTAGCCTCGAGAAGAAAATCCTAAGGCCGAAGGGCTCTTCGCCTCTCCGGCTTCGCCCTTCACCGCCCAGGATCTCCGAGAAGCTTCCAGCATCAGACATCCTAACTGCGAGATCCACCACACCCGTCAACAACGGCCCCTTCAATATTTTCACTGAAGATACATATTTTGCAGGGAACATACGAAAAATCCAACGGTGATTTGGCTTAATCTAGGCTCTTGAAAAATCAAGCTGGGTTATAGCACCATGGGAACGACTTTCATAAGTAGCTGTGAACAACGGAACTTATTTGCAGTTTTTTGAGATCATATTTCTTCTTCGTTAAAACTCACTAGGAAAACATTAAGACGAATTATAAAGTGAGGGTTCGTTAGATCAGAGTGTCAACACATGGAATCTACAGAGAGAGATGAGCAAATAAATTATGCGATTAGAGGGGAATTCATTATTACTTGCACTAAAACTATATCTCTGAAAAAACTTAAACAGTTTTCAGGCTAAATAAATATATTGATTAAAGAATTTTAAGATCAGGAAATTTTAAAATTCCAAATCTGATGGTAATGTGAAACATCGTTTCCTGAAACACCGCTTTATTAGATTTAACTTTTACTAACTTTTAAATCTATTTTGACTACTCAATAATATAATGAAATATTTAAACTTGGTATTGTAGTTATCAATGAAGAGAAGTTTTAATGCACAAGATTTTCCCATTACACATTAGTTTAAGATTTTGATACCTAGCAGACCTTCATATATCTGGAGAAAACTGAAGTGAGATAAAAATAGCTTGGCGTGTTCATAAATGCAAAGTTCATTACTTAGACACAAATGATTAATATTATAACTATAACTATTAGCGAATACATACATATCGTACCTAACAATTAATATGCATGTAACACTTTTAATGAAGCACTTCTTTAAAACATTAGCTAAATTTTTCATTTAATAAACTTCATGCAATTAAAAGTCAATAATTTTATTTTGGTTTAAAACCTCTAAAAAAAGGTTTAATGTATTTTTTTTTAATGTTTCCTATTCACATTTCCTTCGTTTTTCTTCAGTTAATTATTAAAATATTTTTTCATGATTATTTTTCAACAATCTTCATGAAAATATAAGTACGCATATTTAACAGATCTGTTAAATTTACTTTGTTAGAATATCATTATAAAATCATCAATATGAAAAACTTTGGCAATGGAAAGATTGTGACAGCACTTTTAATGCCCTAATAATTCTAGGTTCGACTATGATCATCTCGCTCCGGTTAAGACCAACTCCATGGCATTGTAAATACTAATTCTCTCTCACATACTGAAAAGGTGTGAATTACCATTTTGTATTAATATCCACCTATTTAATTCATGACTTAGTATTTAATAACACTTATTGAGAATCTGTAGCAGGGACATAAGGAGAAGAAATGCACTAGGCAAGAAGGCTTTCTCAAGGAGGAGGGAGGTGATGACGGGGACGTTGTGTAGGGAGGTTAAGACAAGACTCGTAAAAACTCAGATATGGAGCGTAGCTATGTACGGAGCGGAAACGTGGTCGTTGAAGCAGGAGGATAGACGTAGATTGGAGGCTTTTGAAATGTGGGTGTGGAGACGAATGGAGAAGGTGAAATGGACCGAAAGGAAAACAAATGAGGAAGTACTGGAGATGGTAGGTGAGGAGAGGGGTTTATTGAGAGAAATCCTATGGAGGCAGGAAAAATGGAGCGGCAGTGTTGTTGTGTTGAGCGGCAGTGGAATGTTGAAGAAGGTAATAGAGGGGAGAATGTTGGGCAAACGAGGAAAGGGCAGGAGCAGGATAGGGATGTTGGACGGGATGAAGGGAGGAAGGAAGTACACAGAATTGAAGAGGGACCTGATGTAGAGCAGGTTTTCTTAGGAGTCACAAAATAATTATTTGATAGCTATGTCCATCCGAAAACCGACCTTAACCGGTAGATTACCTAATAAATAAATTGAGAATCTAAACTGTCTCCTTTTCTCCCCACATATTATCGTTCCCCCACGACTACTTCCATATAGCACTTCCAATGGCTCCCTGATCAATGTCTTGTCGTGTAAGTTAATAATAACAGCAATAATACTTTCTCACAAACAAACCTGCAAATTCGCTGACCGATACTCCACTTGTTACAATTGTGTAGTCTCCTATACGTACAGGTTTCCAATAAACCGCCTATCCTTCCACTTTCCTGCTATATTTCTCCAATAATTCCCAAGTATTCCAATACTGCATTAAATTCGTCCACCATAGGGAATTCCTTCTCGGAATTCATGAAACAAAAGCACACTCATAATGCGTATGTTATGCATTCCTTGATATTAATCTTCTCATTTTCTATCATGGTAACTCACATTTTTCTCTCTTTGTAGCGCTTGTCCACTTTTCTATCATTTTATTGATGGTTTCCACAGGTCAACTTACAATTTTTGCCTTAAGTTATTTTGCCTTGGTGAGTTATACTATATTTTTAAACACACGAAATGGAGGTTAATTAGAAATTTAACGATGTTTTAATTCCAAAATCTTTTTAAAATTGTTAAAGTAAAGTACAAAACTTCTTCTCAATCAATTTGTTCAATATTTATGAAATATCATATACTCTAGTAACTTGGTCATTTAATTGTTACTTTTCAAGCACTTTCATTCGAATTTACTAGCAACATTTGGGATAATCTATTTTCATTCAATAAGCAATACGTTCCTACATTTAAAGTAACGGGCCAATTAGCATTAGTACATATAAACGTGTAGCATATTTTATGAGAATATACATATTATACATACCGTCCATTTGAAATAAATATTTTTCCATTTATATTAGAGTAAGATTCGTGTATCCTTATTTGTTAGCTGTTTACTATAATCAATTTTTAAGCGCCCATTTCAGTGCCATATCAATGTTCATTATGCCACATAGATGTTTAGCGTATGAATGAATCCATGTATTTATCCAACTTAGGTACATATTTTTTATTTATAAATTATATAGTATTCATCGCCGTTTTTAGTTTTATTAGGAAAGAGTTCATCACACCCATTGTGGTTTTTTAATAACATACTTGGACATGTATATTCATTATGAGGTGTATTAGTTCGCAATATTTTAATTTGGAAGTCCCTTGATACAATTGACAAGATATCATAATTGATTATGTTTCTAATACTTAAATTGAGCCATGAAGTTACGTTACCTATCGTCAGCATGACCTTCTTAATATTACATTTAATTTCGCCTAAGGAGAAGGATGGGTGAACTGAGGGATAATGAGATATGTATTTGTAATTGATGGCATCAAATTTCCTTTGCATTAATTCTACAACGTAACAGCATTGTTAGAACGTTACCGTGTCATCACGTGATTAGCACATTAGCAGCTCATTTTTCAAGATAATGTCAATGTAACAAGAAATAATTTCTGTGAAAAAAATATTTTTACAAAAAGTGGAAGGTGTAAATACTATATGTTAAACTTCTACCTTCTACACTCACGCTCGCTTTCAGGGAAAGGTCATTAGTAGCGCGAAACATCCCTCCAGCTAATGAGGTTTTGAAGCCCCATGCAAAGAATACCATCAGCGCAGGAAGCATGCATTTCGAAAGGAGGAGAATAAGTCTGAAAATGAGCTAACAACCCTTGAAAGCATTGATCCCCTTATGTCTGACTATTGGTTGTAGTGCTACATGGATGTGTCAATGATGTAGTCCAGGGAGAAGGACTTGACGAGAACATGGTGGAGAGCCTATATAATGCTCGTGAGAAGGTTTTGAAGATAGAATGGCTTTTGTGACAATAAGTGCATGAGGGGACGGAGAGGTGGACATTGTAGTACATAGGTAATTTCGAGGCAATATTGACCTTAAACACCATTTGGGCTCACATTGGTTCGCAACGACGGAATCGGCTGGCGAAGGGTTTTCACTGCAATGGAAGTGAGGAGTGTGGAGGAAGACTTTTTGACATTAATTAGGAAAACATTTTTCAAACGGATGTTTTCCTTTCATTCGTGTTTTCGAATACTTCCAATGCATTGCTTTTCGTTCTTGATGCCTTTCAGCATGTCGCTTAGAGTCACAAGGAGCCTTCAACACGGCCCTTCACTGCTAGAAAATGACGGTCGCTAGAAACTTCGCTAATGGATTGAGTTTGGGCTAAAAGGAACTCAGTAAAAGAGAAATGCAATATCTCTAAAGAGGCTTTTACGTATATATTTTCAGATAAAACTATTTTTTAAATATAAAATGTCAAAAATAACTGCCCTTCTAATGGTAAAAAATTATTTAATCCTAGTAAATCCTCGACATTTATTGGACACTTCTTAAAAAAGGACTATAATTATTTCAAAAGTGGAAGAGACAACATAGATAAATATATAATGATATGATGAAAAATTTAGCGCACTTATTGACATGAATAAGAAACGTCAGGATGCATGTAGCTCAATCCAAAATTCGCATCGCACATTCTCAAACATATTTAAATGAAATTCAACTAGTATAACATTTGTTCCCATTGCTATAATCAATGGCACCTTAAGTGTGCATAAAAATAAAAAAAATGAAAAATCAATTTAGTAGTAAATCTACTTAGGGAAATATAACAAAATTCCCTTTTAGAGTAAATAAAGTGTTTTTGAAAATCATTTTTTAAGAGAAGGATTTCAGGAGAACCATATGCCATCACAAAATAGTCATCAGCCATCTCAGGACCGATTTCAATGGAAATGATTCTCGATGAATTCCTCTTAATTTGGAAAAACGAAGAGGTGAGACAGACAAAAGATCGAAGTTTAAGGCACCGGAAGACAAAGGGAAGAAACGATCTTTTGTTTCGGGAAGGATCCGCAGAGCGCGAGGGTTTTTTTTTCCCATGGGCCCCCGAAATAAATGAATGGATTGAAGTCACGTAAAAGAAACGAAGAGATTGAAAAATCGAGAGGGAGAGAAATAAGAAGCTTAAGCAAAGAACGGGAAGAGTCGGAGAAAGCGGGACTGTGGGAGGGCAAAGAAGCGAGGTAACATTGAGGGAGGGAGAGACAGCGAAGCAGGGAAGGGCGCGAAGGAAAGGGGAATAGGATGGGCTCCAGAGGAGGCATTGGGTGACGGGAATATGGGGAAAGGAGGCGGCGGTTATGGAGGCACTGCCGGAGGCCGAACGGTAGACACTGAGTGATATAAGTATAAGAGGATGCGGGTGGGAAGGGAGAGGTGGGACGCAGAGAAAGTTGGGGCGCTTGGAAGGGGGGAAGGTGAGGGATGGAGGATGGGAAGGAGAGAGGAAGGGGCTGAGGCAGATGGGGCGGTTAGGAGGGTGGGGGTTTTACTTTGCTTTGCGCGTACGCCTGGTGCACTGCGGCGGATCGTTAACCCAACTTTACGATCCCGTAGGACTGTGCAACTTTATGAGAGAAAAGAGGAAACGAAGAAAAAGGGGAAAGAAAAAAAAAACTAATAGCGGAGAGATATGAAGTGGGCGGGGTCGGGTCGGGTGGCGGGCTTGAGGAGAGGAACGCTCGAGGATGGGGACGAGTGAGCGGAGATAAAATGAGCGGCGGAGTCCGAAGGCGCGATGGAGAGGATGGAGAGGGGGCGGATGAAGCGAGCGGATATTAGCGCGAGGGGAGGAGGATATGAGGAGGCCGCAAAAGAGCAGAGAAAGAGGAGGAGGGGAGTTGGGTCTCATCAATTTCACCTGAGGACGCGGGAGGTGAGAGATAGCGCGGGAAAGACTTATAAGAGTTGCGTAATGCTCGGGCCCCCGGGAATGGAGAAGACTCCGAACTCTGGGATGAGTGGACTACCTTGGCGTCTTTAGGCGCACAAGGATTGCTTCGTCCGGTGAAAGTGAATATGATGATCGCCATGCGACTAGATCAAGGGAATACATTTTTAAATTTTGGTGTGTCACCGGAGCATAATATATTCCTCCCTGTTTCGCATTAATATTTTCAGTTTAAACAATCTATGGTTTCTTTGATTCGGTTTCGGGCAAGGATATAAAATGGTAATCACAAAGTTTTCATAATGCGATATAGATGCATGTCAAACTGAGAATTCAAACAAGCTATTGATTCACATGGAATGCACTCGTACCCATATAAGAGTATGGTGGTTTTCCAAAATAAATTTATCCACCGCATTAATGAGTAAAAGTCCAAAGGTCTTCCAATGGAAATGAAATGCAGTCCAACACCGCAAATATCTCACATTTTAGTTTGAAATCCGTCCTAAAAGTAAGAAAAATGGAAAACAAAGATAATATTCACGTAAATATTCATATATCATATTTCCTCTAAAATTCCGAGAGCAACTACACCAAGTTCAACTATCTAGATGTTATTCATGTTGTCCCATAGTTTACAGCCGTATAAATCTGCGTCCGTATACAGTATTTCAAAAAGTTTTCTATGATATCCTTGTTACGGAAACCGATACAATTTTAACGGCTCACTTTTAGTCTTAGTTCCGTATTTAAACTATCTATCATTTCACTGCAGTTAAGTGAAATCCATACATTGATGGTGGCTACATCAAGTCATTAAAATTTAATGCCAGTTAAATATTAATACTTTTTATTCAGATTTCACCGAAGTAAGAGCTATGGCAAAGAGACTTAAATGCGGTGAAAAATAAGGCTTAAATCCCAAACCACTAATCAATTTACAGTTCAATTTGAGTCCCCTTATTTCCAGATACATTTTAGGGAAAAAGTAGGCTTCTGGTAACGGCATTATTATAAAAAATATTCACGATGCAATGCTGCCAGTTATGATATCACGGATAAGCTGCGAGCTAACATATGAATGGGATGAAAAATGTTGTGTTTGCAAAGAGAAGAAGGAAATGAAAAAGAAAGTGCATTGAAATATGCGACATTAGGGGACAGGAGAAAGATTGAATAACATGTACGAGGTTCTTTCGAGGATAAACGAGAAAAAAGTTCTTCCATGGAAGTTGAGAGGGAGAAATTGAGCAATTGATGGCTACTTTGGGGCGAGTGAGTGCAACGAGGAAGGTAAGCACCTCCTTTCGCTGCAGCTAAGCTGATTTGTCGACTTGATCCCCTCTTCTTGGACGAAACCGCGCCTAAACTATATGTTTCTACCAAAGGAAAAAAATATTCGCCTGCTGGTTGACCTAAAAAAGCTCTTTATTCTTCGGGAGTGGAAATAAAATATTAATTAAAAAGTAATCTCTATGCCGAGAATGTTTCAAGAGCTCGTTTCAAATGAATTCATCAACGGGTTCCCTCCTTTTTAATACCGTAATTATGGAAGGAACTGGTGGAAGTATTGTATGAAAATTATTCACCATGATAATTAAATAAAAATGTATACAGTGGAATTAAAATGGGAAAATATTGAGAGCTTTCGCCATTAAAATATGGAAATGCAAAAACAAAATTCTCAAGGACATTTTAAATTACAAATTCAACTAGTCAATTCAAAATTGATAAGTATTTTCATACGAAAAAAATATTACTTCCCTTTAAAACAGATGGAAACTATTATGCGTTAAGTGCGAAACAATCAATCACAGCTAGGCGGTAGGCGTATTTAAAATAAGTAAAATGCAGCCGCAATAAATGCTGACTACAGAATTTATAATAAGGGAAAAAGAAATATGACCGACTAATAACGGAAGCAAGCTCTTTTCCCTTTTGCCTTGCTTACACCAATGAAGTTGTTAACGCAAAATGTAATATATTACGCACAACGATCATGCTTCCTTCTTCTAAAAAAAACGAGAACAAATGATGAAATTTAGAAAAAACAAAGTGAATCTGCTCGTATCGGAAAAATGCAAAAAAATAAAATGAATTCTCATTAGGCTGAGCTGTCCCTATTTTTCCGATTCAAGCTTTAAGTTCCATCCATTACAAATATAATATATTAAATGAATGCAAAAACAAAGTGCTTTCTGCCAAACTCCTAGCCCCCGCCCACAGCATGTTACCCCCAACTTTTCCTTTCCCATTTCCTTTGCGTTTTGCTCCGCCGCAATCTTCTTTCAGAGCATTCGAATGCCATGTGGGAGGAAAAGCTCTTTTCCTTCGCTCTTCTTGCGGTTTCGTCGAGAATGGTGCCCCATCGTAGAAGAAAAAACCGTAAACACGCACAGGGAGATCAAAGAAAGGGCAGGTTGGAGGAGTGAGCGGTGAAGGAGTAGGGGAGGGTTCGAGGTTTAAGTGGGGAAATGAAGGAACGAGGGGGCGGGGCGACCAGAAGCTACTTGCTCCTACAGAGTTGGGAATTCTTTCATTTTTGTGAAATACTTCGAGCATTCGGTGTGGTGAACGAGGAAAGAATAAGGTACGTAACATACGGGATAAAGTTTGTGGGAGCATTCTTGGGTTTCCGGAATGACAGATAGAGAGAAAAATACGTGCAAATGTGTACAGATGGAAACGAAACACCATTGATATAGAGCGGCTGTCACGTAAAGAATGGATTTAAATCTAGTAATTTTTACTTTGGAGTGTACATGACATTGGTTTATTCCTAAACTTTGCATTTTGTTCTGATTCTTCTTAAAAAAATTGAACTAAATCTGGAATAGAATTCTTACGTTACTCAGCTATACGAGTAAGGTTGTTTTCCAATAAATTCACTTAAAAACCTTTTTACATTCAATTGCATAACGCATAGTATCTTAAAGCGTAAAATTTTAATAACGTCAGAGACGTCTTAGTCGGCTTGGATTGACACTGTATCCGGCGGTAGAAAAGCTTCCGCGATAGTCATAATTCGAAATTCTAGGCAACCGGGAAAATAGAAACCGAGGAGAAGGTCCACGGTCAAACATGTATCACATCCGGAAAAAAAGAATGTTAGCATGGTGATTATACAAAATAGAAATTTCCACGATCGATCAAGACAAATTATACGTAAAATATAGTATAGGACTTGGTAAGATGACATGAAATGATAACTGAGAGTAGATGAAAATAGTTGCAGACAGAGTAAAATAAAAAGGTAGATGAATCAATATTAAAGGAAAAATACGAGGACGAAATTGTGAACAAACAAATGAATTCGTTAGGATAGCTTTAGTGGTCTTAAAAAATCTAATTAATCAGAAAAATAGAACGCAGAAACCTTAGCAATGACAGTGATACGAGTAAATACGCAAGTTTTTATTAGTGAGTTTTCAAACGTAAAAACTTAATAGTCATAAAATAAAATACGACAGTTTAGATATATTTCTTAGCAAAATTTGTTTCCAGTTTCTGCCAATGAATACAACGAATACTGAAATTTAAAATGACACCAGGAAGTTAAATACCAGAATTACGTGTAATGACTGACGATATATCCTTAGGGGTATGCTAAGTATGAGATGTTCAATTTTAAATGGGAAGAAACACGAATAATGTACAAGGTCTGTAAATGAAATAATAAGACTGCTTTTTTATTTTTTAAATCTAATAGAATTACAATTTTATATTGTCACCCCCAACATCACTTCCATCTGAAGCCACACAGCGGTGGAGACGGTTCTTTCACTTCTTATAGCAGTACTGGAACTCCGATATTGGAATAGCCTTCAGCTGGTCGGTTACAACCGCTTGAATGTTTTCAGCCGTCCCAAAATGAGTTCCCTTGAGGTAATTTTTCAACTTCGGGAAGAGAAAAAAGTCACAAGGACTCAAGTCAGGCGAATAAGGAGGCTGAGGAGCCATAGAAACGTTTTTACTGGCGAATAAACCCGTTTATTGAAATTGCTGTGTGACAAGGAACGTTATCGTGATGAAACACTCAATTATTCTTTATGTTTGGTCTCACACGAATGACACTTTTTCGAAGTTTTTCAAAAACCCCGCGGTATAAGTGTTGATTAAACCTTCGGCCTAGAGGTAGAAACTCTTTGAGGACGATTCCGTGGATAACGAAAAAACAAATCAGCATGCATATGATCTTCGGCTTCCTCATCATTGCTTTTTTGGCCCTTCGAGAGGTTGAAGTGCGCCACTCCATGTCCTGGCGCTTGGCTTCTGGGTCGTACTCAAATACCCAAGACTCGTCACCAGTAGTGACACGTTCTAAAAAAATGGGGGTCCTTTTCAATCGAATCCAAAAACTCGAGGTACTTTTCCCTCCTGATGTCCTTTTGGTCTTGCAAAAGGTTATTTAGAACCATTTTTGCGCAGATTTTTCTCATCCCCAATTCATTGGTCAAAATCTGATGAACGGTGGTGTGAGTCAAATTCAACTCTTCCCCGATCTTTCTGTCAACCGACGATCTGAATGCACATGATCCCGGATGTTGTCAACATTCTCATCTGTTCTTGAAGATGAAGGCCTTCCGCTTCGTGGTTCATCTTCAATCGACACTCTTACTTCTGAAAATGCCTTAAACCACCGAAGAACCTGGGCACTTGACGAAACACTATCTCCGTAGGCCTGCTGGAGTTTAGCAAGAGTTCCCGTTGAAATGTGCACAAGTCTGAAGCAAAAAAATCTGATAGCACACTGTTGCTCGAAATTGATGTCACTCATTTTTAGAACACAATAGACAAAACTGCTTCACAAAAAAATCGTTACGGACAACCAAATGACTCGAGCGAGTTTAAATTCGGACTGAGGGCGGATCACATGTTCCCCTGCCGCCCCTCCAAGCCCGGCGCCTCCAGTGTTGCTAGATCGAACGCTACGTTGCCAGTCTCATTACTTAATTTACAAACCTTGTAGTTCCTTTATTTGGAATGCTTATGAAAACGAGATATTTTATTTCTACGCATAATTAATTATCACATTATTACCATGAAAATAAAAATTTTTGTATTGTTGAGCAGGAAGTTCACGCATTCAAAATTTGAATTCATGCCAACCACACAAAACTAATAATTGAAAACTGTATTTTCTATTTCCAACTTTATATCGGAGTTCAAATAACATTTAATGCATTGCAAATATTTTTAAAGCTGCGGTATAATAAAGTACAATTCACTGGAGCAATTACACAAGCGACTGAAAGCCATTGAGCTGGCCCCATTGGGCCATTTAAAACGAATGCGTAATATTGAAAACTTTTGTATCCTCATATTCTTGTTAACGAGCTTTCAATGCTTTTAAAATTAACCCAGTCGAGGAATTAAATTCGAGCATAACGCATTAGAGCACAATGCCCCATCTGAAAGCACACTGACGAATTTATACTAACGGCCGAATGGTGTCCGATAATTCTCCGATGACTAATTCAAGTCTTAAGTAATAAAAGTGGGTCCGTATAATTACATTAGCTGTTATCGAAATGAGCTCTGGGGAACAGCGGAACCTGGATGGATGGATTTTTCAAAACGGGAAATGATTATGATATTCGCTGAATTCACGAACATTAAAGTAATTGAGGCCGGGATTATTTTCCATTTTTCAACTCTCATCTTCATTGGCTGTTCTTCCACCTGCTCCCGCATTTTCCTGCTCTCTTTTTGCCTCGAAGATTTCGCATTCAAACACATGAGCCCCCCTGTTAATTCCAATATGCACAAAAGCGGGAGGGGTGTACTCGTGCGGCATTCATTTTCTAATTTAGCTATTCTTCAATTACCATAGGAGGGGTGGAGTTGGGGAGAGAGGAGGTTCAGAGAGGGAAAGGCAAAGTGAGAGAAGGGAACACGGGGAAAGGGTCTTCCTGCTCCTACTAACGCCTCATAGTTGTGAGGGTTTTACATTTTCCGGAATGTCACCGGTCTGGCTATTTTGTCGATTGGTCCATGGGCTTACCTGAACGCCTCTCGTGTACATGTTGTTGGCGTGGAGGTGCAACGTGGAGAACTCTCGGGTCACGTCGAATTCAAACGTGATCTCCAACGGCTGCCCCGGACGTGACTCGTTGAGCCAACCCACCCAGCGGTTCCCTGGAGAAGAAGAAGAGAAAAAGAGAGAGACGTGAATTAGACGCTGGGGCGACGGAAAGGGAGGTCGGGAGATGAAAGAAGGACTGGAAGTAGCGCGGGGACAACGGAACGACAGGGAAGGAATGATAAAGATGCTTTGCGCATTTGTGTGTGAGTGTGAGGCGGAGACGAATTACATTCTCCACCACTCCCCAGGATTCTCTTCCCGTTCGACGTCCTGCGCCTCACCCGTAGCGTCCAATTTTCGTGAGTAAGTTGAAGGTCCTATCAAACGGATGATCTCCTTCTAAAAGAATCCCTTCCGACGGAAAACTCGTCGTAATGGGAAAAGAGTTGCCCTAGAAATGATGGAAATAATTCCAGTTCCAAGAATTAATTCAGCGAAATGGGCTTGTCGCTGTCGCAAAATTTTCGTTTAATTCGCCATTTCGAGAAGAACACGTAAGCTAACGTGGAAGAAAACCCACAAAATGCAGACTTAGATCTTCGGATGGATTCAGTTTTGCTGAGAAAACAACTTCGCAACGAGTTTCCTTATCTACGTAAAACCATATTTGTTTACTAATTAATTTATTTAAATCAATGGTGCTATAAATGTTAAGTATTTCTCATGTACAAATAAATATATCGTTTCTCATTACCATTTTCACCAGGCATTGTCGCTGGCGAATGTTCCTTATCTTATTCGCCCCAAATGACCCACCATAATTTTATCACTGACGCTTCTATTTGATTACTTGATCGACTACCACATTTTTAGCTCATATATAAGTGTACCACTGTCTTACAAATTATTTATGATCATTTATATTGTCATTAATGACCATTTGGCATTTATTTTTATTCTTTACGGGACTAGGGGTCTTACTGAAAAACCTTAAAATTATCATTAACTCTTCCGCGCACTCAAGAAAAAACTAAAACAGGTGTCGGGATATGTTTTTTTTTAAGAATATAAACACACTTCGAAAATTACTTTCCAAATGCAAAGGATAAAGAAATTAGCGCAGTGAAGACCAAATGTGAGAACGCAATATACATGGATGTATGCGACGGCTCACCATACGAATATAACTTTAGTCCGAAGCGTGAGGAAATAAGTGGGAGAAGCGAATGTATTATCCTAGGCCCGTAGAGGAGAAAAAGGAAACTTATCATGTTACATTGCTGAAATATTTGAGAAACATGCAATGGAAAGATTCTTCGCAAGAAGAAGAAAGGAAAGAAAGATTTTTACTCAAGCCGCACAAGCGAAGCGGCGCAGGGTGCGGCAACATTACTTCGTTTTTTTTTCAAACGCAAACCGCTTTCAGAAAATAAAGGTACGTTGCCGCACCCTGTAGCATTGTAAAATGCATAGACATATTATTATAAATATATGGTGAATCAAACATATTTACAGAAATATGTTATGTCCATATTTTTCAGAGTATTCTTAATAAAAACTATTCACCATTCACTTCCTGGTGACTATACTGACGGATAATATGAGCGGATATGCTCGTATCGCTCATCAAGTCTCAGTAAACTGTCCCACGAATTAAAAAAATATGAAGTTTTCCTTCCTCAATAATGGTGAAAATCACACCAGAATCTTCAAAATGAACCAAAATTTGACACATATTTCTTAATGATTTTCCATCTCTCTCATTATGTGGCCTCAAAAAAGTTAATATTACTTTGAGCCATTTCCTATTGCGTAGGTCTCGTAAAGTAAGTCGTGCTCGAAACTCAATTGTAAAAATTGTAATAGTTTTGTAGGTGTAAATACATGGAATTTCCTTGAACCACTCATAGTGTAGTGTAATTCACATTAATGCGTAATATGAGTAGCACTATGTAAACGTATTCTTCAAAGTATGGATTTGCTGAAAATACTTGAAAAATAGACCTTAGAGAGTTTTAATTCATGAAAAATATTTATTGAATAATACGTATGACTCAAGCCCACCATAGAAGAAGGCTTATTACGAAGTTGAATAAGTCAAATTATGCCCTTAATAATCCTTTAAATATCTAGGAAAATAAGCAATGCAAAAGTGGTTGAAAACTACATTTTTCAATTCAACGTTATTAAAATTTTGAAAGTTTTGTTCAGGAACGTTACAAAATTAACCTAAGTGGATTGTCACGTCCAGTGAGTCAATATTAACGCTGGCATAAAATAATCAACTCCTCTTCCCATTAAAAAATAAGGAATTAATATAAAAGTTCATTCCGATCTAATTAATAGCTTTAAAATTTTCGTGCACACAAAATTCCAACCACATCAAAGCACACCCTCGGATATACATAATTGGGAAACTGGTCAATGCGTGGTTAAGAGGGCTTGTAGTTTGTTGCAACTCTAGCTGCTTTTGATACATGTGTAACTAGCCCGCAGAACATATGAAGGAAGCAATAACTATTCCTCACTTTTAATGGGGTATACAGTATTAAAACCCTAGAGCTTAAGGAGATAGGCTCAAATACTTCCATACATTACAGAAATTTTATTTATTTATCCCGCAGTCAAATTTATGAGGCATTATATATTTAAAGTAACATGGAATATTTAAAACTACTCATTAATTCATAATAAAATATAAATTTTGATGTGGCCGGCGTATTAATTTCTCTTTGTGGTATCCGTGAAAAAATCTAGTTGTCATTAATAATCAACTATCAATTGGGGTTGAAAAATTCATGAAATACCTTAATGAACAAAATTGATGAGTTAAATACACTGTATATCAAAGACCCCAGACAGGGAAATCTTGTCAAGCGGCAAAGATTATTTCTTACTTATAGTTGATTTGTTTTGTGATTCTCCAAATATTTTTCTCCTGATATAAAATGTAGGGGGATAATAAAGCGATAACAATTCTTGCAAATAATGTTGTAATTATCAAATACAATTCCTCCCAGTTATGGGCATGGATTATCTTCTACAGCTTGTTAAATTAGCGATACATTTGTTTACAATGAAGTATTACCTGTGTCGATAAAGAAAGTAAAGTTAAAATTATTCAAGTGGCCATCTTACATACATTTTGGCTGGATAACGACCTATTTTATTAAGTATTTGTAAAAGGTTCGTACGAAAAATGGAGATTTATGGGGAACTTAATGTTTGACGAAAATATTTATCGAACAAAAATGCATTTAACTTTTACATTCTATGTTATCTGTTAGCTTCACTCATTTTTGAACAAAAGGAGATAATTTATAAAGAGTTGTAAAAATAAAAGACGGGGGTGAATGATCAGTTTCAAGGATCAAAGTAAATTACAAAAAAATACTGAAGTTTTAAATTGAAAACTGGCAGCGAATGAGGGGCCATTCTCTGCGAGTTGATCTCGAGTAAGAGCTAATCAATTACACAACTAAACTCAATAGGCATGTTGAATATAAAAATTCGTACAATACAGATTAATATCTTATGAGCTCGCTGGCCCGTAAAATTCCATTCGTGAAAACATAAAAAGATAGTCATCATCGTGAATATTGTTAAAGTGCTTCAGGGGAAATAAAAGCATATTTCTTTCGAAGTTCAGTGGTCCAATCTTTCCCCCAATAGAACAATTTGTTCTACACTGTGTATGAAGAAGGGAATAAATGATTTTGAATGCTTACGTATGAGTTTACCTCTATTATACTTGTTCGGGTAAAAACGATTAAAAAAGTTAATGTGGTTTATGACAGCATGAGAGGAGGGAGTCAACTGAAAATACATAATTTTATTTTCTTAATAACTCGCCAACCCGTGTGTAGTAGACAGATATGCAAAAAGATTAATTTTAGATTTATAATACGATTCACGAATATCAGAAGAATAACACGAATATTAGAAGAATAACATGAATTTACACATGAGTTAGATGGTAGTATTGTAAATGCTACTGAATATTTATTCAATTTTTCAAGGCTCAACTCTGTGGAAGTTCATGTTCAATACATGAAGAACACCATATATATATTTCCACTGTTCTTTACTTTCAAAAAACTACAACAGGTACCTGATGATGACGCTTAAGCGTTGAAACTAGTTGTACGAAATAAAGAACAGTGGAAATAAGCATTGTATTCTTCATTTAATTGAATATTGACTAAAATTACATGAAATGATTTATTTACGCACAAAAGGAAATGTTAAAATTAATAGCGTTTAAATGAGGAAATATACTACCAATAACTCTCCCCTTATTATGCCTAGAACTTTGTCGGTTAAACTTTCCACGAAAACTTCCCTCTTCATCTTTTTGTTGATGACCATATGAACTATTTTGCTAAGTGTATAATCACACTTACCGTCCTAAAGATCTCACATCAACTTGTCCCTTCCTCTTTTTTGAATGGAAAATCAATATTAGGTCTTCCATACGAATACTAATTTAATTTTTTTAAGTGGGGACAGAGAGGAAATTAGTGGTAGGGGCTTGAAGAAACCTGGCAACAAAAATTAGAGACAGTATATTCTATGGAGCTTCTGGTTTCAATTGGTGACATTTTCCATAGAGGGGAAAGGCAGGTAAAAAACACCGATATTTAACATTTGCAATTTATAAAAGCTCACAGTTTAAAGATGGCTTAGCATTCGTGCAAAATCGCTCTGTTCTCACAATTTTACAGATTTTTTCGAAGAGACAATATTGATTTTGATACCGTGAAGTTGGGGATACGTTAGCTGAAAGAATCACGAGTGAGGTATTAGGCATAGTAAATACACATGTATGAATATATATATATATATAGATTGTATGTAATGAATGGAAATTTATTAGCAACAAACATAATATATATATATATTTCAATGTTTTAATCAAAGTTTATATATAATACAAAAATATTATACATATATTTATATTTAAACTTTGATTAAAACATTGATAAGCGGGAAAATAGAGATATAGAAATACTATATGTGAGGGTACTTTCTCTGTGTCTCTGTGTGTAATATATGTATAAATATATATATATATATATAATAGTATATATATATATATAATAGTATATATATATAATAGTATATATATATATATATATATATATATATATATACACACATTCAAACACGAAATCCCGCCATATGGCGAACAAATATTCAGTCACATAGAAATAGAGAAAAGAGAATGGGAAAGGAACACACATGAAGGACGAACACAAGAGAGGTGGGGAAGGCGGATTTGAGCATATCACAATTGTAAAAATATTTTCATCGACCGGGACTTTAACACCGGATCTCTCCACTTGCCGGGCGAATGCTCTAACCACTTGAGCTTTCGAGAAAATGTACTTTACACTGAAATCTGCGATCTTATAAAGCGCCAAAGTGCTCCGATTCATTGCCCAGGAGATGGCGTTAATATATATATATATATATATAACATATATTATTATTATTAGGTAATCTACCGGTTAGGGTAGGTTTTTGGATGGACACAACTATCAAATAAATATTTTGTAACTCCAAACAAAACCCAATCCAGCAACCTAAACTACATCACGTCACTCTTCATCTCGTGTACTTGTTTCCCCCCTTCATCCCATCCAACATCCCTATCCTGTTCCTACCCTTTCTCGCTTGCCCAACATTCTCCCCTCTATTACCTTCTTCAACATTCCACTACCGCTCAATACGCCTTTCATCCATTTATCCTGCCTCCATAGGATTTCTCTCAACAAACCCCTCTCCTCCCCCACCATCTCTAGTACTTCCTCATTTGCTTTCCTTTCGGTCCATTTCACCTTCTCCATCCTTCTCCACACCCACATTTCAAAAGCCTCCAATCTACGTCTATCCTCCTGCTTCAGTGACCACGTTTCCGCTCCGTACATAGCTACGCTCCATATCAGAGTTTTTACGAGTCTTGTCTTAACATCCCTACTCAACGTCCCCGTCCTCAACTCCCTCCTCCTTGAGAAAGCCTCCTTGCCTAGTGCAATTCTCCTCCTTACGTCCCTACCACTTTGACCGTATTGGTCCAAAACACTTCCGAGATATGTAAACTGCTCAACCTGCTCTATTTTAATATTTAGCTTAGCCTTTTTCTTTCTGGAAAATCGCATAACCTTTGTTGTATTAATATTGATTCTCATCCCATATTTATCGCACTGAACCTCCAATTCACTCAGCAATGCTTGCAACCCCTTGGCTGACTGAGCAACTAATGCTTGGTCATCAGCAAACCGATTTTACGAATTCCCCTCCGACTTTCATTCCTACCTCTAGTTATTCCCATGCCTCTTTAATCATTTCCTCTACATATACGTTGAACAGCACCGGTGACAATGGGCAACCCTGCCTTACACCTCTTCCTAACACTACCCATCCGGACTCTCCGTTCCCCACTCGCACCTGAGCAGTCTGAGACATGAACAGGTTGCGGATCAGTTTCCTTTCCCTCCAATCCATTCCTATTTTCTGCAATACACGCATTAATTTTTCCCAATTCACTCTATCAAACGCTTTTTCAAAATCTACAAAACAGGCAAAAACGTCCTGGTTGTATTCTATATTCCTCTCGATTAGTAGTCTCATTACTGCAATGGCATCACGCGTACCTCTTCCTTTCCTAAAGCCAAACTTATCATCCCCTAAGTAATCATTTGCCTTACTCTCTATCCTTTTGTTGATGATCCTGAGAATAACTTTAGTTGCGTGGGATATCAAACTTATTGTTCTGTAATCCTCACATGACTTAGACTTTGCCTTTTTTGGAATAGGAACTAACACCGATCTCACAAAATCTTCCGGCCAGATTCCTTCCTCATAGATACTACGAATCAGTCCATATAAGGCCTTCTTCCCACCTTTTCCTAACCATTTCAACATTTCTACAGGAATGTTGTCCACCCCCACGGCCCTATTTGCTTTTATTTCCTTTAATGCCCTTTCTATTTCATCGTCGAGTATGAATATATATATATATATATATATATATATATATATATATATATATATATATATATATATATATATATATGTATATCATTCTTTTCATTTATATATTTAGTCATGCATTTTGCATGATGAAAAATAGACGTGGCAAGGAATTATAAACTTCGTTTAACCTCACCTTGGGCTCCTTGACCCTTCAGGTCAGGTGTAAAATGGTCAGCACCAAACAATCCGTCAGACAGCTGACCCAATCCTCCCTTCATCGAGGCAGCGTCCACTACGCCGTCGTAGCTCAAGTCCTCTAGGCCAGCCTCCGGACTTCTTGCATCTCCACGTGGAGCGATGTAGGAAATAATGCCCTCTGTAGAAGAAGAAGACAGAATTATTTTGGTGTGGGCAAAATATGATATCATTGACCACGTAAAAACCATTTATATATTCCTATTTGACAGACCATGAGAGCTCAGGAACACCTACAGGTAATAAATACATAAATAAATGGGATGATCAGTTTGAGTTCTGTAAGGGTAGAGATACGCTTGATGTCAATGCAGTAATTGGATCAATAATTAAGAAGTATGTCGAACACAAAGGATGCATTTGGTTTCGGAGTTCACAAATAGAGAGATATATAGAATACTATAAGAATGTGTTTGTATCTGTCGTAGATTTCAAAAACATGTTTGATTAAGTAGAATATAGAATTATAGAACGTATTTTAGAAAATACAAGTAGTTAGGGAGGTGACATTCTCATCCTGCACATGTCACAGATGATAGGTGTAAGTGGCGGATGAAGAGTCAGGATGGATGGTAATAGGAAGAGTGCGACTGAGGTAACCATTATCATCCGTGGTTTTCAAATCACGAGAACATTTCTACTATAATGGGGAGGATATGGTTTAAGAGGCAATAAAAAAATGGATAAAGATTAATAGTTGGTGTTGAATTTATAAATGCAGTTAAGTTTGTAGGTAATCAAGCTTTAGGTTGCCAGGCAGTCAAGGGATTGCAAGCTTTTCTAAGAGCATAAATAAGTCAGCGGTATCGTATGAACATAAATGTGGACAAAAGAAATTATGAGGTTTTAGAGAATGGGGAAAACTAATTTAAATATTAAAATAGGTGCTTGAAAACTGGAACAGGGGGAAGAGTTTACCTATCTCGTAATTGTTTTCGATCAAAATGGTCAACATAGTAGGGACATAAAAAGAAGAATTGCCTTGGATAAGAAAGCTTTCCCGAGGAGGAGGAATTGATGAAAGGAACGTGAGTTAGAATGTTAAGAAATGGCTCGTCTAAACTTTGATATGGAGCGTGATTTTGCAGACGCAAAGCCATGGTCATTAAATAAAGGTGATAGCCGTAGATTGATTGTTTTATAAATATGGGTTTTGAGGTCATTGGAAAATGTTATATTAAAAGAAAAGGAAAAGAAACGTGGTGGTTTTAGACATGATATAGGAGGAGAGGGGTATTTTAGGGACGTATCTAAATAAGACAGGAATATTGGGTGTAGAACATTTGGATTGGCAATGGGATGTTGAAAACCGTGGTACAGTAGATGCGATAGAACTTTATACAAGCGACGAAAGAGTGGAAATAGAACATACGTTAAACGAAGGAAATATGCGGAGTCGAAGAGGAATTGTTGTAGCGTCGGATTTCATGCTGATTTCTTCTGAGAGGTAAAAAAAATGTTCCGATGTGTAGGCTACGCCCATCCGAAACCGACCTCAATAGCTATAAAACCATTAATAATTACATTTTATATATCTACCATATTTATGATGTCTCTCAATAGAAGATGAAACCCATTGGAAAAATCCATGAACGCAAACTGGTTTAGCAAATGGATATTGGAATTTTTGATTTTTATGGCTGTTTTCATCTTTTATTTTCTTCCTTTGAAACTTTGCTGATATATTTGTCTTATTTTTTATAAACATTTGGTATAAGCTGACTGAGATTAAGCGTTCAGGAATGAGGAATAAGCTGATTTGCGAATATAATCTAGAATCAATAAACCAGTATAGTTTTGATTTTGCAATGATTTAGTACACTAACAAAAAGTGCAAAAAGAAGCATCGCTAGAATACGTTTATCTGCACACTTTGAATACGTCGAGGGGCTATTTTCTTTTTCTTTCATTTGGAAATAAATGAAAATATTATTATATGAAATGTTATAAAATATACGATAAAAATAATTCTATGCATACGAGATTCTCGCACAAGATTGTCAGGATGAATGGGAAATATTTACCTTTTCAGAAGGCGCATATAATGAAAATTTCTCAGCTATGCGAACTTCTACATCTTAATAAGATTCAATTTCAAAGATACAACCAACTGAGTTTTCAAATTTTCAACCCATGAGAACATTTATTTTATTTTTTAAGTGCGTAAAATGAGGGCACAGAAAGCTGCTATTCACTCCCGCGTGGCACAAAGGAAGGATATAAAGCATTACCATCGTCCTTTTTATTTCGGCCCTGAATAGCAAATTAGTAGGAGGAGCCTACGAAATAAAACGAAATAAAAATTCTTTCAACAAGTACCTAATAAGGAAACACGGACCGGAATATACGTGGATTAAAGTTTTTAGCGGAAACATTTCCCCAGCTAGATACAACGACCGGGTCACGTCGGTCTCGACCACATTCATGTCTTTGCTCATGTACGGTCGGGGAGTGATGGGGGAGAGAGAGAGAGGGGAGGAGATTCAGAGAAAAGGAGAGAGGATGGAGAAAGTGAAGAGACAGAATGGAGAGTGAAGAAAAAAATGGTGAGATAGGGAAAGGAAAAGGGTTGTCCAGAGAGAATGGGAGGAGTTGAAGGGCGTTATTGCGTTTGTTAAACTTTTTCGCCGTATTCATCCCTTGCATCGTGAACTTTCTCTACTCCGCAACTCACTCAATTCCTGATCCAAATCGACCACAACAGACGCTTGCACATACATATACATTTCTATATTTATAATGTACGGACGAACTCGACGGAGCGCCCGGTGATAGAGGGAATAAGTGAGGGCGGGAGGGGTGGGAGCATTCGCGAGAAACGGAATATGTATATTTAGGCGCGCTCGCCTTTGGACGGGGGTTTGGAGGCCACGGTGGCGTAGCGAGCAAGAAAAGGGGGAGGAGTGGGATTTACAGGGAAAATGGAGTGATAGGAATGAGGCACTGTTAGGTATTGCGTGTAGCGAGGGTGGGAGTCCACGGAGGAGGGCAATTTTGAGATTCCACCCGCACTCACATACACAAGGAGTGAGGGAGTGGGAGGGCGAGTAGAAAGCTAGAGAGGGAGGGAGAGAAAGGTGGAGAGCACTTCGGAAAAGCGGTTATACTCAGCTCCGCTGTTCCCTCCCGGGCAAAGCCGCTTGTTTCCCCGCTCACATTCCCCACGGGAAATTAAGAACTGAGGCGGGAAGGGGAGGGACTGCTGTAGGGGGTTGGATGAGGGGTTGTGGGCGAAGTGGTGATGGGGTGAGATATGGGAGGAGATGGGAAGAGAATGGTGGGAAGGATATTGTGCATGGATGGGGCAGTGGGTAGGAGGGGGAGGTTATAGAGAGAGAGAGAGAGGGGCAACGGTGGGGAGGGAGACTTGTTAAAAGGGGTAGAGGGGGTGGAGGTGGGAGGGACAGAGAGAGAGGTGCGGAGGGGCATTTTGGTGAATTGGCGGGATGGGGATAGTAGTTCAAAGGGGTGAAGGTAGCGGAGGAAGGAAGCAATGGCGAGGTGGAGGATGGCCACGAATGGATGGAGGCGAGAGTTTGATCATACGGCTATGAGGGCAATAGGTTTACTTTTGTTATCTCTCCGTAAACTCTTCAAGATTGATGCATCTCCGTCCCTCTCCCACATAAACTCTCTCACAGGTGACTGTCTTCACCACAATGGTTTGGTGAAATCCCTCAGCCAGACGGCAAAGAGCGTCCGCAGGAGTATTTTAATGGTCTTCAAGGAACAATATGAGCAACAGACTCAGCTTTTTGATTTTACTTGATTAACTATTGGTGCATCATTCAATCTCTAAACCACCACTTAGAATGTTTACAAGCTTATTGAAATGCATATTGTTATTCTAGTACCGAATTGATATGAGTTATCTTAGAATAGATATAATGTTTTGAAATTGAAAATAAACTACCTTTGATTTGTATCAATTTGTATAAAATTCATTAAGTAATACGAATTACGATTCATACGAGTCTTAATTCATTACGAATTACCATTCGTATGTGCTAATGTCGATTAATCATTTTAGGATGCCCTGTGGTACGTGATTATTCTATATTGAGGAATATTACCCGGCTGTTGGATAATTACCCGAATTATGGCCTAAATATTTATAAAGAACTTGTAAAATGTGTTGCTGTCTCTGCTCAACTCAATAACTATTTATTTATCTAAAATCAGTTGCCATCAGACGAATTAGAGCATAATTTAGGTGATTAATTTAAAACATTCCGGAAAGTGTGGGCACATTAAATAAACTACAGATGACTTATTTATTAAGAAATACACCGAGAGAGGCAGTATGGAGGTAATCTCCATTAATAAACTAGATTTGCTTATTGTTTAGCCAAGCTCAATATTAAAATCCGTCCATGACTCTAACACAGTTAAAGTGTTTGCATACTCGCATATCTACCTTCATTCGATAAAATAAGTCATTGTAAAATAGAAAGCAAAAATAAACGTAGACTCAAATAATTTCAACAATTATATGTCATATTTAATTAATTCCTTTCATTACTGCTTCTAAACCTTACAGTCCAGTAAAATAGTGTCCAACTAAAATTAGTCGACCACTGGCTGAAATACTTTTAAGTGACCAAAATTTAATGGGATATTTCAAACACAATTGACCATGTAGTAAAATATCTACTTTGTAGAAGTGAAATTCGATGCATAAAAAATGCAAAAAAAGTTAAAAGAGAAAAAATTGAGGAATGACGCCCAAATTGTGTTCTCCAAACATTCTAGCGGAAAAATTCCAAAGTTCAGACTCGGGTATCAGGCGAAAATGGAGATATCTACTGAATATTGGATTATCCGGGCCGAAGGTACAGAACCTTAACCACAAAACGAACGAATTTGGCGTTCCCTCGGGTCTGGATATTCAATGAACCATGCACCCTTTCTGATATAGGTGCTTCTCTGTCGGAACAGGAATGCTACTACTGCAGTGATTTTTTGTGGAACTATAGATTTTTACGAGGTATGTTTCGAAAGAGATAATTAACCGCAAATAATTAACAAATGATATAATGCTTTTCAAAACCCGCCACTTAAAAACATGTACCATTTTTCATCATCTTGGTACACTTCGCTCAGGCAAAAAATGTCATATCCTCGAAAACTGGGTGGACTACTTAAAAAAATATGTTCCCTTTATATGGTAGTGCGTGTGTGTGTGTGTGTGGGCAAAACGCTTTCAGTTTTAGATCTCCTCAAAATCTCAAAAACATAAAATATTTCTCCAAAGTAAAAGAATTTCATCCCAAGAGTATTAAAATGATTAGTTCTATTTTTTCCAACAAACACCCCCTTTTCGCACCCAATTTCCCCCGGAATTTATTTACTTCAGCCCCTAAGGGCGAAGACTCTTGGGTCGGCCGTGGCGACGTCGGCGGCGAGAGACCAGACGATTAGCCCTTTCGTGGCCTTCGCCGCGAAACCTCAAACCCTCCCCTCCTTCCCTACGCGACGCCCCTAACCCAACCCCCTTCACTCTCACTCCACTATTCACTCCCTCCCTTGCCCCTTCGCCGCCCGGCGAGAAAACGAAATCCCCCACCCTATCGAACCACTCACCCACCCCCGTGCCGATCCGTCACCCCAACCCTCCTCCCGCAACCCCTTCGCCATACGACCGACGTACTTTCGATGCATGTCCAGGGACCTGGGGATTGCACCGATGGGGCGGGCGGGAGGGAAGGAGGCAAGGGGGTGGCGGAGCAGAAGGGGCAGAGGGGGAGTTGCGGGGGTCCAGGCCGTTCGTTTCAATTAAAGGAGCAACGAGCCAAAGTCACAAGGGAGTGGATGAACTGCTGGCCGGGATGGTGGTGTGGGGCAGGGGCCTGTAGTGGCGGCTGCGGAGGGGGAGGGAACGAGGACGACTGGGAGGGAAGTGGGGAGAGAGGGCGATAGAGAAGGGGGGAGTGGCCGAGGGAGTTGTAGTCGGACGTCTGTGTTGGGGGAGGGGTGGGACTGGGAAATAGTGCGGCGGGAGTGATAGGGGATGCGGACCGTGCGGAGGCCACGAAGAAGGGCGGCTGGGGAGACGGGTGTGGAGGAGCGGAAGCACAAGGAAATGCAGGAGACCCAGGAGAGAGGAGGGAGAGGGGGAGAGACGGAGATAGATATGCGGGGAGAGACTGCATGTGAATGGACCGTCGGAACTCTCAAGGGCACAGACCAAGGGTGACGACGCGCTAGGGGGGGGCAGAAAGAAACGGCGATCCGCGGGCCGGGGGTATAAACAAAAGGGAGGGGGGACCGGACGAAGAAAGGACGTCGTCGGACCATCGAATGCCTCTCCGCGGAACCACTGAGGAATCACAAATGAACGTGAATTGCACGTTTGAGGGAATGCCTAAGATAGCGGCCGAAAGCAGGGAGTGGGAATCGATTTGCGCCCAAAGCGAGAAATAGGAAAGCGCACACCCGGTTTCTACTCGCAAGAGAGCGTCGGAGATTGCCCTTGCAGGTAATTTATTTCGGTGACACTGGAGGCGGCCCCTGCTGCCTCGTTAATATCACTCTCGTCGCTCGGCTTGAAAAATTCACGAACCGAATTTCAAGACTCAAAAGTCCGCTGAACCAGCCGGCCTTTGTTTGGTGGGAGAAGTTACTATAATACGGATTGTCTGGCACAATAACCGGAAAAAATAAATACCAAGAACAAATCCTAAGTGACATGGTGTAAACGAGAGTTGAGATGGGAATATGAATGAGTGAACGAATACTGAAGTGACGATTAGTTATGAAAACTCATGTATGAAAAAATGGGAACTATACTACGGGAAATTACGAAGTGACTTCAGTAATTTACGCTAGTAGAAAATCGTAAAACCATCGAGAAATAACTAAAAAATAAAACCATAAATATAAGAAGAATAAAGTATAAAGGCACTTACACGTCATATAGTACCACTCAAACGTCTAGGTCTGTAATAAGCCTTCCAATACATACTACTTAGAGAAAGACAAGTATGGCAGACAGACTGCATCCGACCGACACATTATGATTTCAAAAAGAACTATCTGGGTCAACATGTAAATATTGGAGAAATATTGCTGGCGTACAAGCCTTCTTTATGGGAAACATTTTTTTTTAAATCAATAGAAGAAACTAAAAAATATATATCTGTATTGCAACCATTACCTTCCAAGCATTTATGCCAGGTACGTTGATTAGGTTACAAATCAAAAAGTGTGCCGAAGGGGAAGGAGAATTCAAGCCTCGACAGCATATCCATGAGTATTGCCTTAATTAAATTAAAGTTAATTATAGAATAATTGGCTTTTTGTAAGGTTTTTTCATAAGAAGATACGATACTAAAACTTGTTTAAATTTCACAGTGATTATTTTATTACCAAGGCACGAAAAATTAAAAAATATTTTTGTTTGCCAAGCCAAAAACAAAAAAAACTTTAATGTTTAGGAAAATGTGGGAAGAAGACTATATATGGACTAATTCGTAGTATCTATGAGAAAGGAATCTGGCCGGAAGACTTCGTGAGATCACCTACCTTCACCGGTAGATTACTTTATAATAATAATATTACCCATGAAAATAACAATATAATATATAGTAATTGGCACCTTTGTTAAATAAATAAATAAGAGGACACAAAATCTGCAATGACGCCGACTCCCTTGATAATTTCCTCTCAAATCAACACCGTTCCATCATCAAACAAAGTTATTCCGAATCCCTCCTAAACAAAAGGATCCGAAAACATGCTTAAACTCTCAAACCTTCCTCCACCGCGGAAATTCACCCCCTTTCAATTTACACCACATACTTCCCTAGCCTAGAATCTCTGCGATTAATCCTAAAAGACCTCTACCACATCCTCAAAAACTTTAATTCGATCGCCAACCTTTTTCCCAAATGTCCCCCTGCTACTTTCAAACGCCCCGCAAACTTATCAGATCTCAAATCCACCAATCCACTCCTTAAATCCCCGGCCAGTCCCAAAACCACTCCCATTCCCTGCAATATATCTGGATGCAAAACATGTCCTATTTCCAAAACCAGAATCCCATCACTTTCCCACCCGCTTTGTAACCATCTCCCACCAATTCTCTACTCCTCATGTACCTCCAGCAATATAGTCTACCTTCTGAAGTGGCAGATATGCCCTGGCTTTTATATTGGACAGTGTATCACACCCTTCAATATTAGAGTCAATAACCACCGGGATTCATGCAAGAATTCTTCCCTGATTGGTATGCTCCCAATCCTCAAACACGTCTCCGATCACAACACTCCCTTTGATAAATGCTATAATGCATCCATTTTAGCATCCGTCCCACCCTCTCACCCTCCACTAAAACTCAACTATAGAGCAGGCGTTTATCTGGCTCCTGGATTCCTGGAATTGCCCAGATATTAATATTAGACAACAATCACCACGATCTTTACATATTTTCATCCTCCCTCCGCTTCCAACACCTTCCATATTATATATATTCAAACGCGAAATCCCACCATTCGGCGAACAAATATTCAATCACATAAAAATAGATATAAGCAAAGGGGAAAGGAACACACATAAAGGACGTACACAGGAGAGGTGGGGAAGGCGGAATCAGGCAGACTTGCTGCACTTCAAACATAACGACTACGTGTTAGGATTGCTGCATTTATTTCATATTCCTGAATATTAACAAAAAAAGTAGGATTTCTGTTGAATTTAATTCAAGAATAAAATAGTTACATCGTTGTTATGAATTTCATTAAAAATATTCTTAAAAGGGAATCATTCTGAATATAAAATATTAGTGTAAAAATATTTAATAAAAACTCTTGAAGGAAAATTTGTGAAACAATCTGAAATTTCAAAATGTGCATACGCATAAATAATTCTTTTTAAATATCTTTTGAAAACAAACACATTATTAATAATCCTTCCATGTGACAGCAATGATCGCATTACGCCGTTTACCTTTGAAGGGATTACATGAATGATAACAAGTGGATGAATTTTAAAAGCGATAGAAATACAGCAGGATACAGGGGGATTAGTTTTTTCATCATCTTTTTTGAATGATAAGCAATTTCTTTTTGTATCTGCGCATGTACAGAGGAAAGTAGCTATTTCGTTTTCCACCATCAATTAAATGGATGGACTATGATGAGAGCTTTCCTCGAACTGAGCACTACGAGGGAAGTTCCAGTTTCATTGAAAATAAAATATTTCTCCTCTAAATGGCATGGAACTTTGGAAGCAGAAACACGTCGTATAAAGTTTTAGTTGGATGACAGATGAAACAGCTAATATCAAAAGAGTGGGAGGAAACACGGAATTCCTTTCAGCCCGTGTTAAAGAAAATGTTCGCGTAAAAAAACTTAGTTGGCAACAACTTCAAATAATAAAACTCAGCTGCCAAAAACTACTGTAACAAAGCTAAAACCTCACTCTTTGTCAAAATTGACCACCATATTTAATTAGACATGAAGAACGATATTTCTTTATAAATATAAATAAAAAATCAACCAAATTTTACAAACTTCTGAGGCCAACTCAGCACCACTATATAATAATGCTTACCAACAATTAAATATACTGCGGATCCCTCCAGCGGTATAATTTTAAACGCCACGGTAATATATATTTTTTTTAATTTCACATTTTCCGCAATTGTTATTCTACTTGCTAACGGAAGTGAATATAACTAGAGAAAAATATTATCCCTCCAGTCATATCAACTTAAATGCAAGATTTAAAATGAGTAAGGGACCTTTAGATGAGTTAACGTTGAAGATATGACTCTATACCGTAGGATTCCCCATCGGGTGCCCCACTTAACGAATAACTAAGATTTAACAGTCTGAACTGTTTTCGCGACGTTTTAAAAACTAATACTCGAAGCAGCTTTTAGTGTTAGTTTTTAGTGGAGGCGATCGACAGCTGAGGTCATTTGCGCCATTGGGGATGTACAGGAAATGATGAAGGGTGGAGAAAAACCCGGTGTCGGCATTAACCTCCTCTTAGCGAAAGATGCCAAGGAGGCCGCTGCTTAACGTACCATTCGACAGACGACGTACTCACTCAAAGTGCCCTCCAGAAAGCACCTCAAGTAGGGATCGGGATACCACTGAAAAATATCTGAAAAAATCCGCCGTCGGGATTTGAACCCGCGGTCCTCACGATGGGAAGCCCGTACGTTAGCCTCCGCACTATCCCGATTCCCTCTTCGTTTGTTTAAATCGCTTTGAGTAAGCCTACGATAAATAGGCGGTTATAATTTTTTGAAATTTTTACATGCTGATTTTAAGGTATGAAATGATAAAATAAAATGCAATAGCATTTTAAATGAGTGTGAGAAGGAGCCTGCCAATCAGTAAGTTATAAAAATGTATTCACTATAAAAAAGTACCATTTTAAACACTTAGGTTATCTATCAGTAATATTTTGAAAATGCATTGATAAATAATGGAAAAAGGTAATTAACAACTATTAACCAAGAATGTTATGCAAATTTAAAATAGTATCCATAGGGACTAAAATGTATCAATTTAATTCCAAAATCGGCTTTTGGGAAGTATTTCTAGATCGATGTGTGAAAAACCCTTGTTAGAAGAATCTTAACATTATCTGAGCTCGTTAATCGGTTGAAAATTAGGATAGTTTGGAAAAACGAACATTCAAATGAAGAAATTGACCTCAAAACCGAGTAAAACCTCAAGAAAATGGGTGGATAATTTACCCATGAAAAAAAACTCGTACTTTTTAGATTTTAGTTTGGTAAAGCCTTGAAGACATTAAATTGATTTATAACGACTTAAGCAAAATAACAGCTCTGAATCAAAAATAAAAAAATGAAAACTAGGATTTGGTTTCAAAAGTTATTCATCTAAATCTATCTTCAAAAAAAGACTTCAACGTCAACATTTTGAATGTGGTTAAAATGATAGAAATTTCTCAACAAAGACCAAAATATTCAAGTATTTCTCTATTTACAAATAGCTTAGCGCCAGACACTCGGATAATAAATTCTATTTCCGCTATTTACCAATCGATTACAGTGTTTGAAAAAATAGAGTCCCAATTATTTCTCTGTAGTACGTATACCAATAATTATTAATATCTCAATAAATTGTTTCAAGATGTTTCCGGAGCCAAATAATTTCAACCATTCCCGGCTGTGTTGCTTTACGCATCACAAGTGAGATGCCTTATTGATTGGGTTTTTTTTACTGTTTTTATAATATACTTTACTGCATTCACGGTCAGTGAGGCCGAAAACAAACAATGGAGATGTAATATGGAATTAAAAATCTTCAACGCAAGTACTAGTTACAGGAGAAGTTTTTTTGTTTCAGTGGACACGTTTCAGTGAAATGACATTAAAATATAGATATTGTGTAAATATGGTGTTCCTAGTAATAACAATAGGAATGTGGAGATGTGGTAACTAGACAGTAAAAAATATGAGCAACGAATCCAAGGGTGTTTCACGATAAACGAGCTTATTCCCGCCATTAAAATAGTACCGGCACTGAGAGAATAAGAAAAATGATTTTTTTAGTGCCACTGTGCATCAGCGAAGATTTTACGAGTACCGATATGAGTTCAAAGGATATTACAATCCCACTTATTATGCTTTGGAAGTCATACCCCTGAAAATTCCTGGGTCCAGGTAAGCAGCAAGCAACTGACGTACGTCATCCCCCGGCCTCTCCAGACGAACATATTTCTCTCCGTCTTCCTCAGACAATGGCCCTCATCGTCAACGCACAGTGATTCCAACCAAATAACCTATGCCTCAGTCCTTTCAATCACCCTCGTTTCCACGGGATGAAAAAACCTCGCTTTTCGCAACGCACCCAGTCCTACCATAAGCGCGGTACACTCCGCCGCTCGTAGCTCCCCGCGGATGTACTAATGGAGATTTACGACTCGCATGCCGGAGCGATGGGGGCGAATGGCTCCCCTCCCCCATCCACTCCCGCACTCACTCCCCCCGTACACGCTTACACATACACAAGCTCAAAAGGGCACGCCTCCTCGTTACCCCCCGAAAACCCTCTCGTCGCTGGGCAATTCCGTACCGCCGCCGTTCTCCCCCATCCACAGTGCGTGCCCTCCGCCGACCGCCGCCGGAGAATCATCCGCGCGGCCTTTCCCACTGTCCTGCCATCGCCTGCTCGTTAGTGGACGAGAGGAGGATTGGAAGCGGCCGTAAGGAAGAAGGCTTTGTGCCGCACGTCCCTAACGTCGCCCGCGCACGCCCCCACGTGCCAGGCGTCGTCGTCTCTTTCTACCACCATTCTTCTCAATAATACCATTTCCTGAAATTGTCGTCATGAGCCTAAATGGAAACACGTTGTTCGTTTAGGCGGCAGGATTTATAAGCGAACTCGATATTTCTGGTATCTTGGGTGCTATTCCAATATATGAATTCAAGGGAGGAAGGCCTCAAGGAAGGCCTGTTTAAAGTAAATGAATAAAAATGAGCCTTCCGTACCCACAGTCATTTCGCTCTAAGCAATCTTCCGTATTTAAGCCATATTGATTTAGGGTTCTCCCATAGAGCCCCATCGACTGAGCGCTTGCGGGACTGATTGATCAATTTTTAAAATGACATACTCGTACTGGATTTAATTTTTTCTAAATATATATACAAATATAACTTTTGGACGGCTCAATAGAACACAGAATAAAACAGATAACACGTTAAACACGCCAAAAGTTATATTGCTCTCGAGAGTACTTCCGCATCATCGATATATACATATATATATATATATATATTTATGTATATATATATATATAACTTTTGGACGGCACAATAGAACACAGAATAAAACAGATAACACGTAAAAGGACACTCACACTGTAGATGATTTAAGCTTTCGGCCTACTCCGAGGCCTTCTTATATATATATATATATATATATATATATATATATATATTTAAACAGTTGCTTAATGATATATTTCTGAACTTTTTTACATATATTATATTTTTAAACACATATATATATATATATATATATAATATAAACTTTTGTTATTATGTATATATTTATATTTTCTATTAATATATATTAACTTGAAATAAAATGAAAGCTACAGGAATTACTATAGGTATCCCGTTTGGAATTTGATTTTTGTTAAAATAATACACTTCACAACATGATACACAAAGAAATGTCACCAAAAGTTGTCCAGTAATATATATATATACGTTTTAGTACACATTGTATTTCGAATTGGAATACGACTGATCTGAGAAAAACGACTATTTGAATGCTACCTGGGGTCTTATGTATGTACGATACGGTAGAATACGTGTATGAAAAATTTCTACCACAATAAGACGGATTATTAATACATTTAAGCGAGTCCTGTTTACGGTTCTTGACATACTGGAGAATCTGCTCTTTGGTCTCCTTAAGTTGGCAACAACTCCGCCACGAAGTTACTTGGATGGTCGCGATCATCATGGAAATACTGTGCAACCCTAACCACTAGCAAGACTAAGTTAAACCGTGCTTACTGCACTCCTAAGCTTCATTTATGAGCTATTAATGGTGTTACAGACTGTATTTTATCCAAATCACTCCCTAGAGAAGTGATTAAATCCACCATTTTGTTATGCTGTAGCAATGTGGTCAGCGTATCGCGCGGTTTCGTACATTCATGCCAACGATTCGGCGAACAGAAGTTTGAAAATACAGAAATAAAGTAAATAGAGAGGAACACCGAAACCACCTTCCTCGGTAATTCAGATAAAAACCGCTCGGAGAGTAGCAGATGTTCGAGGAGGCTGGGATGGAGTAAAACGAAGCAGAATGCTCGCAAGCAGTATAAATTTTTATGACTTACCACATGATCCCATCCAAATTCTCAGTGCCCTTTATTTTGATTTCATGTATTGCCAATGGAAGTACTTCAAATGCGACCATTAATCGTCTAGTGCGCAGTTCCAGTCACGCCTGCCGAATACGCACCAATTTTTCTGATGCAGCTCGATTAAGACCCGCTTTACAGCCCACTGAGTTACGCATCTCATCCACCATCCCTGCGTTTTAGGTCCCCCTGAACATAAAACAGTGCCGAGACCAGCAACATGAATGTGTTTGTTATCTACTCAAACGTCACTATGGGCATAGCCCATTTTGCTCCAATATCTGTTAGGGCTTCTTTGTAATCAAATTACGTGAATTAAAGGTGCGTGTGACGCAAGTTTGCAGATCGTGCGGCAACGGGTGACCACCCGATGGGAATGTTCTTCAGGTTGGTGCAACTATAATTGGGGTTGTACTTCTTCTCGTGCGAAAGAAGAAACACATGCAAACTGAGACAATGGGAGACTCGTACTGTTTCACTGTGACCCATCAAATAAGAATAATTCACACGGGGTAAAACATTAATAAAACAGTCATTGATTAATAAAACTAAATAAATATTTCCTTGGATAATATGTTTAATATAGACTTTGAAATGTAAAACCAATCAGAGAAATACTTAAGCGCCTCGTTATGCTTACAACGACGTCATGGAAAAATAGAATTAAAATTAAACAGAAAAGTCTCGAGAAGCCGAGGTTGTACCCTTAATTCACCAAGGAAGTACGTCCCGTTTACCTTTCCTGCGCAATTCGAAACGGTTTATGACCGCCCAATAAAAATGGGAGGAACCGAATAAACCTCGGAATGTGCCATTAAGGATGTACTTAGAGCGGCATTGTGTTATATCCTCCCAGGTCATAATACAGCGGGCAGAGCAGCGCGACCGTATAAATACAGGCACAAATACGCCCCTATAACTTTCGAAATTATTGAGGTGAGACAAGGGAGACGCAATCATGAAAATCCAGTTTATTTAGTAATAAATCAATTTAAAAACGAGATTAACGACTGCTCATTTCGCCAAAATTTATTGCAAAACTTGAATTCAATTACAAAACGCATTATTTTTTTAGCAAATTTTAATGCTATTAAAGGATTAAACGCAGATGCTTTAAACATGACAGAAATACGTGTAGGTTAGCATAATTCAGAATAAAAAACGTTATTCAAGTCAACTTCGCAAATCACAACAAACGTAATTTAGTGGAGCAAGAATAAAAGATCCAATAGAATTTATAAATATACTCATAGGCACCCATTTTGAGATTCCACTTTCCACACTTCATTCAAAACAAATATTACATAAAAATAATAGAAATCCGGGTAGGAATTGGAGCAAGTCTATAAAAAAAAGTTTTAAAAAATAATGTTTGTTGAAATGTCAGTGTTTTTAATGCTGAATGGTAATAACCAGTTTCACTCTTTGGCCTTCATTTCCTCAGAATTCATGGCATTGAATCAATGTTTGCAAAACTAAATATGGCAAGGAAGATAGAAGTCATAACCTGAATGTATAGTAGTACCACAGCAATCAACCCGCATGTGTTTTTTTATAGGCAAGGACTCCCTGGAACTTAAGCCCCATGGGGTTAGGAATCTTACACTTTCTGTCAGAGGTGCCAACAAGCCCTTTCTTAGTGCCACCTGCAGTTACCCAGGAAGCTCTAATATCCAAGAAAATAATATCACCGCCGGGATTCTTGATTAGGCTGCCCAAACGTATCACCCACATTTCAACCTTTGACCCTAAGATCCATAACGAACCTCATACGCATTAAGATAAAGACAAATTAAACACAAATGATGCTGAATGTCATTTCATAGGTGAAGTAAAGAATCGAAAAAGACATTGAGAAATTAAATTTTCCTATGATGCCATCAATAGATTAACGCAACAAGGTCCATAATTGAAACCCTGGCCTCTTGCTTTTGCCAAACAATTATTATTGCAAGGTAATATATCGCTTACGGTAGGTTTTAGATAAACACAACTACCAAATAAATATTCTGACACTCCTAACAAAACACAATCCAGCGACCTACTCTGCATCAGGTCCCTTTTCATCTCTGTGTACTTCCTTTCTTTCTTCATCCTGTCCAACATCCCTATCCTCTTCCTGCCCTTTCCTTGTTTGCCTAACATTCTCCCTTCTATTACCTTCTTCAACATCCCACTTCCGCTCAATTCGTCTTTCATCCATTTTTCCTGCCTCTATAGGAATGCTCCCAAAAAACCTCTCTCCTCGCCCACCATCCATAGTACATACTTCCTCATTTGTTTTCCTTTCGGTCCATTTCACCTTCTCCATTCTTCTCCAAACCCACATTTCAAATTCTATAGATACATCTCTGAGTCGGCAAGGAGGCAAAAAAATAGGCTTTAAAATATGCTATACTTTAAAAGTATTAAAACGAGGAGCGCAGATTAAAAAAAATAGGAAAATGAAGGCAAGTAAATCAAGCGGGCGAGATGGTATTTCAATTGAGTTACTCAAATTGGATGGTAATGTAGTTTCAAATTTTATAAATCATTTATTCAATGTTACCTTAAGCAATAATGCCCTGCCAAATGCTTGGCATATGTTACACCAATTTACAAAGGAGAAGATAAGGCACTCATTGTCAATTATAAGCCGGTAAGCTTGACGTCAGTTGTATGCAAGCTATTAGAAAAGATATTTGCTTATTATCTCTGAGATTTGTGGAAGGGTGAGAATTGGTTTTCAGTCGCCAATATAGTTTCAGAAAAATGCACTCTTGCGAAACTCGGCTATTAGGGTTCTGCCAAGAAACCTCTGACTCTACGTATGCGTGAATAGAAGCGAGTGTCGACGTCTATAATAGTCGACCTGTCAAAAGCCTTTGACAAAGTTTACCACGATTGCTTAGTGCTTAAGATGGGTCATTTACCACTACATACAGGAAATACATTCCTTTACAATGGAATAGTGATCTCGTGGATCAAAAACTTCATGGAAGGTCGAACACAGAGAGTCAAATTAGCAGTTTTTTCTGAAAAATCGAGGATAACATCGCGAATCCCACAAGGAATTGTACTTTGCCCGCTCTTGTTTTTTCTACATAAATGATCTCCCGGTAAATGTTGAATCTCAGATAAGACTTTTTGCGGACGACTGCATTATCTACAGGAAAGTCGAGTGTGACGTGACAAATAATTGGATTGAATAATAATGGAATGGATATTAATGTCAGCAAA
Source organism: Hetaerina titia (assembly GCA_037158775.1). Taxonomy (NCBI): domain Eukaryota; kingdom Metazoa; phylum Arthropoda; class Insecta; order Odonata; family Calopterygidae; genus Hetaerina; species Hetaerina titia. The sequence continues at coordinate 36,806,558 of CM073769.1, read as the reverse complement.
TGCAAATCCATCACTTTTAGTAACAAGGTAAATGGAAACAATAGGGACTACAAGAAAATTAGCATCCATAGAAGGACGAACAGCCGAAGTAGAGGGGTATTTTGTAGGCCCGGAGGAATCTAATTTCCTAGATGGGATCAAGACATTTGAATTTCCCTGGACCAAGTGCAATAGTGTACAAAGAGATTACATTGAAAAATAAAAAGGTTTCAATAAGGTTAGCTCATTTCAAATTCCATTCCGAGAACTTTTTTAATTGTCCACGTGATTCAACATTCTACACCCACACTTTCACACTTGTCACTGCCCACCTTACAGGGTCTGTCCCATAGACAAATATATTGATGACCATCGTTTTATTGACTCCAAAGGCGTTATCCACAAAGAGCTTGTGCCTCATTGACAGAAAGTGGACAGAAAGATTAACATGGAAGTCCTCAAAAGGCTGCAGAAAAAGTGCAACGCGCTAGGAAGGATATATTTGACAGCTGGAACCTGCACCACGACAACGAACCGTCCCACACCGCCCTCTTGTAACCGAGTACCTTATCAGGTACAAGGTGGCACGATCACCTCAGCCGTCTAAGGGGCCCGATATGGCACCGCCGGACTTCTTTTTGTTACAAAAAATAAAAAGGAGCTTGAAAGAGAACCATTTTGGAAAGCTAACGCCAAAGAGGCCATGACGAGATTCTCGTCGACGCCTTGTAGAAAGCACACCGCGACTGGCAGAAGCGCTGGTATTGGTGTGTCGATTCTCAATGTTGCTATTTTGAAAAATCTTAGAAAATTTTACTTGATCTGCAATAATATTTTCTCCCAGCTTTATTCTATGTTATTTTGGGACAGATCATTTCGATATCTATTCTTAAGTTTATGCAAGGCTGCATTAAAATTTAATACAATTATCTAATAATACGGATAACGAAAGTATAACTTTAAAAAGTGCCTCAATGATATTTAAACATTTTTATTTAATCAAAAGAGGCATAAAAATGCATGGTTATAAAAAAGGAATCGATAAAAATGATTCGCTCTCTTAACATTCATTATCCAAGTGCCTAACTAACTACTGACTAGGTTTATAGAGTCCAAGTAATCCTAATCTTTGTAATATGGAGATTCCATGTTCAATTCCTATGGACTAAGTTCGGTTCTTTTCATAAAGAGGTTTTTATTTTATTTTACGGTTTAAAATTCTAAACATCCGTCATTATATCAGCTTCCTCTTCGAGAAAGGAATGAAAAATGGTAGACACAAAAATAATTATGGTCGATATAACTTCCGCTGTGGCGGAATGGAATAATAACTTTCTTATTTATGAGTTCCGAGCTGTCGTTAGATCCACACAATGGACAGCAAAATAAATGGAAAATAAAAGCAATAATACAATTTTGAACCTTGACGTAATTTACGATCTTGCCACGGAGTGGTGACGAAAAAAAATTATGACATCGAGCAGCATATCCCTTTTCAGTTTACGTTGTACTCTTTCCGTTGTACCTCTTTAATGACACGGGATTATCCGGTAATTGAATGACGAAAGATTTAAATCAGGCATTAAAGCTGGATGTAAGATTACCTCAAGATTCATGCAGGGCATGAGAGTTATGATAAAGCCACAACTAGTAGGATAACAGGAGCATTTTGAGTGTCATTATTGGCAACCATAAATCACATCTCATCTCTTGAGCAGGATAATGCGTGTGGGAATCGGAGAGGAAATGATAAGTAGGGATCAGAAGTGAGAAAAGGAAAGATGGGAAGCTCGAGGAAGAATGGCGAGGAGAAGGAGAGAAATGAGGGGATTGCCAAAAAGGACGATACTGGTAATTGGACCGTGTCGTGATCTCTTAAACTCATCATAAACGCATCAGATGATGCCGGAGTAGGTGCTGCAATCATGTAATGGCGTGCCCATATTAGTCGTTTGGTTTCCGTAGCCTTTAACTTTAGCTGCCTCATCATCCCCGCCCCCTCCCACTCAGCTCCCCTCCGTACGTCTCCGCCCGGGAAGGAGGAGGAAGGGGTGCCTCCTCCCCCGGTTCGGCCCCTCTTCCACCTCCCCGCCCGCCCGCCGCCCCAACACTCGCTCACTCACTCACTTCCCGCCGCGCCGCTCGTCCGCTCCACTCCCCCCGCTGCTAAACCCACTCCCTCTGCCAACCCCCACGGACCGCTGCCCTCTAAACCCTAAAGAGAACTTGCCTAATGAAAGGCGCGGGAGCGGAGTGCAGGGGAGGATGAGGTGAGTTGAGGGGGGTTCTGTGAGGTGGAGGAGGGAGGCGCAGGCACCAAAACTTTGTGGAGTTACAACTCCCTCATGGACGACTCATTCGTCGACATTACTAATACTCTGTGCTTTCTCTCGCTCCCCCTCGCGTCCTCGCACTTCTTTGCTTCAACCTCCACCCTCCCTTGCCGACCACCCCCCTTGCCGCTCTATTCACCTCCCACCAACCGCCCGCCTCCCGAGCCGCCGTGCTAGTGAGGGAGGCGGAAAACTCTGGCTACCAAATGTGGCCATGGACCTTCAACTCTCTTCCTAACTACACCCACCCACCCCATTCCACTTTCAACCTCCAACCTCACACACACACACGTAAACTCACCTACACACTCCCTCCCCACCCTCCCAAACTCCTTTGCTTCGAGTCGGATCAGAGCGACACTAGTAATGAAAGGATTAATCTTTGAATCAGTAACTTCCCTCGCGTGGGGATACGTTGATGGCCACGTTCAACAGTTCTCCCAGGGTCTAGCGGAGTTTTAGAGGAAAGACAAGTTGGAATGGGTCGTGTACTGCCCGCCATTATTTTACCCTGTCATCCAAAATCGTAGTGTGAAATTAACCACATCTTGAGTGATATTTAGAACATTGAGACAATTGTGAAACAAGATGGCGGTATGACTTGCGGGCACTTACTTAATCTCATCTTTAAGGGTTGTTTCCAGCACACGAATTGATATCCAGTGGCAGCAGAAGGTTCTCAAAATTAATACTACGTTAGCTCCTGTAGGTGAGACTTCACTGAATATTTTATTTCTCAATCAACTTTATTTCTTGTTTGTCTACATTTTATTTTATATTTCGGCTAAATCGCAAAATATAAAATGTATAAGGTATCCTTCTTAAATTTATAAAGGGTCTAATTGAATAATTGCATCGTTCTCAGCTAATAATGTAGTGTACTTCAACCACAAAGCTTCAGTATCTCTTTCAGTATTTTTATAAAGAAAAATTAAAATATCTTAATATCTCAAAACATTAGTTATACCCTGAAGGTACCATCAGCCCGAGGAGAAGATCGTAAGTGATGACTAATAATTGATTTTCGTGCTAGTTCCGAAGCAAGAGGTAGTGTGGTAAATAGCATTGTTGATCAACATCCGAGAAAAAGATACACATGGAAGATTCCTGGAGACAAAGCACGATGCCAAATTGACAATATCCTTGTCAGGAAGAGATATTGGAACCAAGTTAAGAAGTGTAAGAGCTACCCCAGCGCAGATATAAATAGGTATCACAACCCGGTGTTCATGGACAGCAGACTGCGATACTAGAAGATGAAGAAAGAGACACAATGACCCAGATGTAACACAAGGATACTGGAAGAAAAGAGCTTAAGAGAAAAGTTCACCAAGGCCGTCGAAAGGGGAATAGAAGGAAATAATGAAAATACCAGCACTGACGGTCAATGGAAATAAATGAAGAATATAATTACCAAAGCTGCAGATGAGCTCCTTGTGACTAAGGTGGAAACATCTAAGAAATGGATAAGAGCTCAAATAAGAGGTCCCATTTAGGAAAGAAGAAAATACAAGAATCCAAGAAATGGGAGTGAAAAAAACCTCTATAAACAGTTGCGGAACCAGATCATAGCATAGTGCAAGAAGTCAAAGGAAGAATGGATAGAAAGCTGCTGTGAGGAGATTAATGACAAAATGAAAAAGGAAAATAGTGAGATGACTTATAAACTAGCAAAGAGGCAACTCGGGGAAAGAAAAACAAAATCGCAAAATATCCGAGCCGCTAATAGAAAAAATACAAAGAGATGATGACGGCATTGGGAATATAGGGCCAGAATACATTGAAGTACTATACCAAGCTACCAAACTACAATAAGATGCTTAGTTAATGATGAAAGCATGATAAGCAAAAACGATCGGGGTCAGCAGATATTAAGAAGCGAATTCGAGAGAGCCATAGCAGACCTGGGAAACAACAAGGCACCAGGAGTTGATAAAATAAACGGAGAAATAATCAAAGTACCAGGGGTCCAAGCGAAGGATGCTCTTAATGGAAAAATCAAAGATAACTACGACAGCGTAAAGATACCAGAAGACTTCGAGGAATGTATAATGATGGCAATACCGAAGACACCGAAAACAGATAAATTCGAAGAACACAGAACATTGAACCTGGTGACTCAAGCATTAAAAATCCTTACTCGGATAATTAGCCGAAGAATAGAAGGAAAGATAGAAGGAATCATCTCAGAAAACCAATTCGAATTCAAGAAAAACCGAGAAGCAAGAGAGGAAATTGTCAACTTGAGAGTTCAGGCCGAAAAAAATGAGACACGTAAATAAGGCATTATACATGACATTCGTGGACTTTGAGAAGGTCTTCGACAACGTCGAATGGAACAAGCTGTTCAAGATACTAGAAGCGCTTGGATTGGACTAAAACGACAGAAGAATTATCCATAACCTCTACAAGAATCAGGCTACAGCAATCCAAACGAAAAATGGAAGCCAAAATAAACAAAGGAGTAAGACAAGGATGCAACCTCTCGCCAGCAATATTTGGAAGAGACAATAAAAGGAATACAAGAATTGGGTATCAAAGGATTCAAGGTAAATAGAGATGAAATCAACATACTCCGGTTTGCAGATGACATCGCAGTAGTGGCGGAAACGTGAGAGGACCTGCAAGCAACTCTAAGTGCTATGGACCAAGTACTGGGGGAATATAATATGAGCATCAACAAGAAGAAAACTAAAATCCTTGTGTGTGGAAGAGAGAAGCTGAATGTAGATATCACAATTTGAGGGGGACTAGAGGAAATGGAATCCTTCATCTACTTGGGCAGCAGCAAAACATGAGATGGAGGAAGTTCGACCGACATTAATCAAAGAATAGCCCAAGCTAAGAACGCATTCATGAAGAAAAGGCAATTACTATGTTCGTAGGACCTAAGGCTGGAAACAAAGAAACAGGGGTTTCATAACGTTCTTCCCTCTATTACAGTCTTAAAAATACTGTTAATCAAAACACTCTGCTTCATCTCAAAATGTTGACGAGCTGTTTCTTAACATACTAACTCAATGTTCTTGCCATAAATTCCATTCTCTTTGAGAAAGCTTCTTCAGCTAATGAAATTCTTCCTCTTATGACCATACCACTTGGTCCATTTTGATCCAGAATACTTCCGAGTAAGTCATACTGTTCCACTTTTTCAGGTTTTCTAAGAACTAATTCAATGAATTCTATGGTTTCAGGCTCAACTTTGTGGAGGTTCATTTTCGTTTAAAATGAATACACTTTGTAACTTTAACACTCTGTAAAAATCGTGTGGAAGTTACAAAGTGTATTCATTTTAAACGAACTAATTTAATAATTGACTTACCTTTCAATTTCCTCGGAAACCGCATAATGCCTATTTTATTTACATTTTTACTCATCCCATACCTATCGCTGACTTTCTTATGCGCCCAGATATGCTTACAACCCCTACTTTGCAAATCACGGGTGATAATGGGCACCCCTGTCACATTCTTCTTCATACTGCCCATTCGAATTCTTCATCCGTCACTAACACTTGTCGTCTTAGATATGTACATGGTAAGGATAAGTCACTTGTTCCTTTTATCTACTTATATTTTCTGAAATACGTTTATTAGTACTACCTGATTAACTATAACTAATGTCTTTTCGAAATCTAAGAAGCAAACATATGCATCCCAATTTTGTTCTATCTTCCTCTCTTTATTGACCTAATTACTGCAATGGCATCATGCGTGCCTCTCCCCTTTATGAACCCAAACTGGTCATTCATTAAGAAAATATTTCCCTCCTATTAATTATTCGACGTATCACCGTAAGCCCCATATCCTGCAGAACTCGATTGCTTTTTCCTCGTAGTCATTCTTGTTCCAACACCATAGTAAAACTTGAATCTCAGTGTTCCTAAACCTCACTACTATCTCTTCCTTTTCCTATCGTTATGTCCAAACACCTTATCACTATCAACTGTTTCCTTTCAGGAGCACCCGCATTATGTTCTCTAATTGATCGTAAACGCAACGACTTCTTTCTCGAAATTAAGAAATAATAAAATGCCTATTCAAAATTCAAAATAAAATAACTATACCCAAGTCCAAAAAAAATAAACATTCAATTTGCTATACCTGCATCCCAAACACGAGCTAATTTCAACTTTACCTTGTCAGGTGACCATAAAACCCTCAAAGAAGATAGATTTGGACACCCATACCAGAGACTTCCTACCATTTTTTTTTGCAGAATATCTCCAATAAAAATATTCCTGTCCGCCTGCTTATCAAATTGATTTTTCTCCAGTGAACGGGAAATTATATTGAGCCGTCTGTGAACGCATTTTCTCTGTGTATTTGATCATTATTATAATAAAATACGATAACGGGCGTTTAAGGAAAACCACTTTTTTGGTTGGATACATGACGTTTACCACATCACAAAAACGTAAATGCATCGTATCGTAAGCGAAAGCATCTGAATGCTCTCTCTCTCTCTGGCTCAAACATTTTTTTGAACAAACATTTCATGAAAAAGAGCTCTTATCTGACCGTAATCATTAGACGCAATCCGAGTATTGAGTATAATACATTTCAATGTAGGGTGAGCGCGAGAACTATGCCTTTGATAAGGAAACATAACTGAGAGAAAGGCAACCGAGCATGCCAGACCACGCTGCTAGTAAACAAATAAAACAAAATCAGTATTATGGGACTGAGAAAAATTACAGGCCATAAAAATTTCAACCGGGAAATAATCAAGGGGTACATATTCGCTAGTGGAATTACAGGGCCACTAATCCGGGTTATGTACAGTCTAACGTCGCCAATCTGTACCGACGGGCAGAGGACCAGTACTCGTCATAAATGAGAAATGCTCATGGCCCAATCATCCCGTTTCGAGGTACGAACAAAGGAGATTCGTATGGAAGTGAGGGGCGAGGAGGGTGAGTGGGAACCCTGACGGAAGGGTAGTAGCACGGAACGGGAACCACCGAAAATATGGCGGATCCTGGGGCGGAAAGGGGGGATAGTTGGTTGTGTGACACGGCCGAACCGTCCGCTAATGTCGCTTCTTGCGCAGAAACGAGATGGGTGGTGGTGCGTGGGTGGGCCAAAATATGCGAGCGTGTACCCGCGTGAGATGCAAACAATGTTACCACCGCACGCTTGCTGCTCGCATTATCCAATCGGGTGTGTTTTCTGTAGGCCTGTGAGTGTGTACCTTCGGGTTGTTGTGTGCTTAGCCTGCTAGCGACGAGGGCGTAATCTACGATTGCATTTGGAAGGGTTGTCACTGAGTTCGCCCACAGGAAAAAAAAATGCAGAAGCAGAAAAATTTTACACTCGCGGAACATGGGACTTTTTAAACAGAAAATATCCAAGTTCCCGTTTCGGGTATACTTGCGTTTTGAAATGCATAAAAAATTATCATTATTTAAATGAACGAATATAGTTTTCATTAATTAACAAACGTTTTACAAAATCCGCTTTTCAATCGAATTCACGGAATTTTTTTATGGGTTATTTTGAAAATTCACTGATTTTGACGATAACTTCAATTTTAAAAACGAATCACATTCCAACCAAGTGCAACAGTTGGGAGATTCCAGATAACAACAGAAAATAATTTCAAATATACCCGATAATCTGGATTCTAATGCACCCCAGTAATGTCCTCATTCAGCAAAGTATTAGTTAACAGTATAATTTATGGTTTAATATGAGTCTGGAGCAATGTGATGGTATTTTTTTAATGAAACTAATTTACTTGAAAAAGAAATTCAATGATGAGGATGGAGAATGGCTTTTTATATCCTTTTCATTCAGTTTTGTCTGATTGATTTAAGCTCTAAAATAATCTCGGAAAAATAATCATATGATCAATGACGTAAACATTTTTTTGATCAATCATCAGAGTCTCATTGTTGAAAGTCAAATGTAAATGAAACAGTGTCCACCGGCTTTAATCCACAGTCACCGAAGGTGGATACCTTCGATTACTGCGGACTGTAGGTTAAATATACCTGTATACGTACTTTTGGTCCAATAACCACGAGATGACTGCATTTTAAGTTGCAAAAAGAGTTGTCTTAAAATTAATAACACGAAACAGTTGCCTACATTGGGTGATGTGTTATATTTCACATGCAAAAAGCACAATTTGGATTTTTCATACAAAATTTCTCAAAATTTTCCTTAGACCCTTAACGATTAATGAGCAGAATTTGTGCACATTTAGTCAAATATGATATAATACATATTATTTACTTTTAACTGTTGTAAATTTAATATAAATTACAAAGTTTGGTATTCATAACATGCTCATTTCACAAATAAATGATAAAATATGAAATTGATTATAAAATTTGATGTAAGCTCGTTTTTTTCTATTAAAATAAAGAAATTCTGCAGAAAAACATGAAGTTATTTTAATTTTTGCTTCCTTTTTCTTAAAACAGTTCTACTTAGTCTTCCATTTCAGAGGAAACTATGACAAACCTCACAATAAAAGTACCTTGTGCGTTTATTAGACCAAAAGTTGATAGGAAACTAGCAGTTGATTTCTATAAATGGATATTAATATTTTACTTTCCTGAAAGATCACATAATGTTGCATGGTATTGTGAATTAACCAGAGTATAGTAACTATAATAACTATAATGATAAAACTATGCTATAATTGGTATTAAATGCATTTTACGCAGTTGAAAACATTGTTAAAAATAATAGTAAAATGACCCGTGGTATTCAAGTTGGTCTTAATGGTGGGTTGGGTAGAAGTCGGATAAATTATATATTGAGCAAGTTTAGGTGTGACGTTTTCCCTGATTTTAATGAATTCAGTAAGTAGAAAAGAGTAATGTACTGAAAAGAGGGGACGAAAATTTTGGCAATACTCATCCGAGCTACCAGTTAATCCAATAACAACCACAAGTGCAGATATGTCAAAGTGCAAAAATCATTCTCCTAAGCCGGGATCCAAAGCCGGATCCCATCGATTTTCTTGCCGTGTGATTTAACTGTGAGCGAATGGTTTTTGAAATGTCAATATTCTGAATTTCGATACTCATTTGATGATGGATGACTCTGTTAAAATAGCTGCCGCAGGAACACCCACAATTCTTTGAGCTAGAAGCACGATTTTTTAGCCAAAACCACAGGAAATCCATCGACTTCTCTACGAATTCCAATGCCACCCCTTCATCTTTCAAAACTTATCATGTTTAGTGTTGCTCGAAGATTTTCGCAGAGTAACCCCTTCGCCTTAGGGGATGAATTCAGTACAAAAACTAAATAATGGGACAAAGGAGTTTAAAAGTAAAACTACAAAATTCTATGCTGATTAGCTACATTGGCTACATCATAACATTTTCACGAGAAATAATTCAGGTTAGATCAAGAATAACGATGTGCTTAAAATAATATTTTATTTGTGAAACAGATTTTCATGTTAAGAGTAAGCAAAGTAATCACACTCGTTACAATCATGATTTTCTTGTAAAAGGTAAAATTTAATTATTTTAAATTTTTCTTTTCATTTCTCTTTCATATTACCCCTAGCTTTAATGGGATAAGAGCCAACTATTCTCAGACCAAGTGCTATTAAGTTTTATCAAAGAGAATTGGATCATTTGAAATACTTTGGTTCATAAAAATTTCATATAATTCTGCTAGCATGCATTAATACTATATAGAGTTTAAATTAATCAATACTCTGCTATATTATTATGTTACTACCTATGTTATTTCGATATCGGAAGGATAAACTTATGGCTGGACTGGTTTTGCTGAATGTAGGGCTGTGACCTTCTCGGGAGCTCCAGGGGGGAAGCATGCTCGTTCAACTCAAGGCCGGAACAGTCTGCGAAAGACGTGGCGTGCCCACACGTTGGGAAATGACGAGGACGGAGAGTGGAAAAGGAGTCGGTGTGTGGGGAAAGGGAGGGTACGGAGGGGATTGTGGGAGGATGTGGGGCAAGGGGGAGGTGTGGAAGGCGAGAGTATGCTGGGGTTGGAGTCTCCAGCAGCCGTCTCCAGACCACAGTTTCCACCGCTTTTCCCTTCTTCCGTGAACTGCTGGGGGCCTCCAGGCATTTCCCTCAGGACTCTTAAACCTTCAGGAAAGCCGCTTGGCAGCGTACGGCATATGCCTCTTCCCTTCTATTTCACCCTCTCGCTCCATGCCAAAAGCAGCTAACCTCTTCGGATAAGGGAGCGGTGGATGTTCTCCGTCGAGCACGAAGGTCCATCCGTCCCTCAAGGCGCTCCGGCTCATCTCGCATCCCTTTCCCTCCCGCCGAGAATGAGACTTCGTCCCCGAGCCCGTCTCCCTCCACCCATGCCCGTCCGACTATTTGCTTCCCTCCCCCGCTGCCACCGCTGCAGCACTTGCCACCTCATCGGACATGTCTCAACTCGAGCGGACATCACGAGTGCAGAGCAAACCCTCTCGAGCATCGGGGCTAAAGGCATCGGAAATGGAAGGAGGAGGAGGCGGCGGTGCTGCCTCGGTCCCGTGTTTACCCTTTTTTAATTTGGAGGGTGAAAACGGGGATGGTCGGGGGTGGAGCGGGAAGGAGAATTGAATCGGAGGTAGGGTAGAAGCGGGAAGAGGAAAAGGAAGTAATCGGAAGGGTGGAGAGGAGGAAGAGAGCAAATGCATGGGGAAGACGAAGTAGGCATTTGGGAAGTACATAATGGTTTTTCTGGGATCGCGGGTGTGAGGTGAACTTTACCCGTGCAGAGGAAAGGAGAGGTGGAAGCTAAAATTTAAGTGCGTATTAGTGTGGAAAACAAAAGTTTTGGCAAATAGGTATCTTGAAAAAGTGATATCATACAGCGTGATAAGTTCGGCTTAGAGGAAAAAATTGGATTACGAAATGCCTGATTTTGAAACAGAAAATATTATTCAGCCAATTGGTGCGATTTCGCTGATGGCTTGTATTCCATAAAACAATGCACAAAAAATCTACTTAAATCTGAAAATTCTTTATACATATCTATCGCTTCACATTATATCGATTTATAAAAAATCTTTACGAAAGAAAACCTATTCTTCTGTAATCGAAAAATACGCTGCTATGAATTTAGAAGAAAGAACATGAATACGCAAAATGCACTAAAGATGAAAATCTAGTTCTTTAGATTAGGATATGATAAGTTAAAAGTAATCTGATAAAAGCGATACGGTGCAGAGAAGGAGTCATAGTACATAAATCCGCGAGGAGAGGGAGTAGGATAGGGCTTCAATTTTCGAGGCTTCGTCGAGAGACAAAGAGAATGCAAAAATTAAAACGTCCAAAGGAAGAAGGATGGCAAAGGCTACGTGGTGTTTGGCATTTGACGAGCAATGGATTGATTTTTCTCATTGAACACTTTACAGACTTTGGCAGTGCGGAATGAGAAGAACAGGGGGGAGCAAGACCAGGGCGGAGTCTGGCGGTCGAGAGGACTGTAAATTGTACGCACTGATTTCAACCCCGAGCCAATGTGAATAAAGTGCTCAATCCCAGGAGATAATCGAAAAGACTGATTTAAAGGGGCATCCCCCTTTAGTTTACTCAATTTTTATGGGTGCTGATATCTGATCTATTTCACTATAGTTAATTCCAAAATGAGATGGCAATAAAATATCTCGCTACCGTTATTAATAAATAAGATTAAAGACTTCAGCTTAAATTTATCTGTATATATGTAATTCCTTTAAATGAATTATGAAAACATATTGCATAGTTGAGTTCAAAACAAACACTCATTAGTTTCGATAAACAATAAAGTCTTGCATTATATATTTTCAAAAAATAACAACCAGTGTTGTGAGATTCCTAATGAAACTTCTTTGAGTACTTCTAGTTTTACTGCTCCAAATTCGAATCATAACAGCCAATTCGAAACCGAAACCTCACTCTTGTCACTGCATAAACGGACAATACATTTTCCTCTAACTTGGTTGTCTTTTGCCTTGTCGTTCGATAGTTATCAAGTTAAATAACGTCCATTGTTGGTGCACATTTAACGTCAACAGGGATCATCTCGGACATCCGAGGGCCTACTGAGATGAGATTTGATGGTGACCAAGAGTTGATGCCCTTTACACTCGAAAATTGGATACTCGGTTAGCACGGAGAAACAAATATCTAAACATCATTATTACTATTATTATAATAATATACTATTATTAGGTAATATACCGGTTACGGTAACTTTTGGATTGACTGAAGCTTCCAATTGGTACAGCAACAATCCCCTTGACTCTCGTATAAAATACATACTATTCTAAAGTAAGCCACTCTTTAACTCCGAATACTTCCTTCTTCCCTCCATTCAATCTAACACCTATCCGATTCCCGTCCCTTCCTCGCTTGCCAAACATTCTCCCCTCTATCACAGTATTCAACATCCCATCACCATCAAAACGCTAAGCATCCATTTTTCCTGTCGCCTTGGAATATCTCCCAACAACCCCTTTCCTTCTCCTCCACGCCTAACAATTCCTCGTTTGCTTTCCTTCCTGCCCACTTCACCTACTTCATCCTTCTCCATATTTCAGAAGCCTTCAATCTACATCTATCATCCTACTTTAAGTAGTATTGTTGGGGAGGCGACCGACAGCTCAGGTCATTTGCGCCATTAGGGATGGATGGGAAAGGATGAAGGTGGAGAGAAACCCGGCGTCGGCATTAGCCTGCTCTTAACGAAAGGCGCCAAGGGGTCCGCAGCTTAACGTCCCATCCGACGGACGTCGTACTCGCTCAAAGTGCCCTCCACAAAGCATCTCAAGTAGGGATCGGGATACCACTGAAAAATATCTGTCGCCGCCGGGATTCGAACCCGGGCCCTCTCGGTGGGAAGCCCGTACGTTAGCCACCGCACCATCCCGATCCCCTCTTACTTTAATGACCATGTTTCCGCACCCTACACAACTTCGCTCCATATCAAATTATATAACAAGCCTTTTATTAACATCCTTACTAAACGTCCCTGACATCAATTCCTTCCCCCTTGTGAAAACTTCTTTCCGTAGCGCAATTCTTCTCCTTATGTCCCTTATAATTTGACCATATTTATCAAAACAGTATATAAAACAAATATCCAAGCATCTTATTTTTAATATTTCAAAAAGTGGAATTCACGGTAACTAATATTTTATTATATACTTAAGGAATACGAAATTTATTGATTACAATACATACGTATGATTCACAGTCTATCATTTTCTATGACGAGTAATTTTTTCAAAACCATATTTGGTAGGTCTTTTTATATGGTGATTGCAGTATGTGGAGGCCTGGTAATACAGTAGAACGGAGGCAGAAAATTCATATATTCTAGCCACTTTTTGTTGTCCAAAATGCATATCTTCTTTCTCCTCCCTTCCTTCCTCCCTCCTTCTTCTGCTTACTCTGAATCCACATGTATCCTTGTATTATGTACAACCGTTAGTATTCTACTAACTATCAGTAACTATTCCAACGACCTTTTGTCTCCTTAGGATTTCCTACAGCTATTTTCACAAACACTTCTTCCTTCATCCATACAGTCCATTTGCTCATTACTCACCCAAAATAATACAATCTGAGACCCATTAGCAAAATCCTCAACCCTTAATTCATTCATCCACTTCACTCTCGATCTACCGCTAATGTACCCCTCGGTCTTCATTATACTAGCAGAGTACTATTTCATTGGATAATAATATTATGACGTCTACTCGTGACATTCCATTTCAATCAGTATAAGTCGAGACGGTAATCATTCAGCAACACCGCTCATAATGTTCATAAAGTTCGAGAAATCTAGTAAAAAAACAACGATGGAGAGATCAAGTATGAGGCGAAAAATGTTGACGAGATAGGAAGAATGCGTAAAGAATAAAGAATGAGAGGAAAGGTGAGAAACGGAATTCATGATGAGTCGTGGGGAGATGAGGGAAGATTAAAGGACGGGAGGCGAGAGAGGGAGGCAATGAAAGTACGGGAGGATGTATCGTGAGTAGCAAACATGGATGTGACGTAAGGGGAGAAGGGGCGGTGGGGAAGGAAGAGGGGGAGGTTAGAGGAGGAGAAGGGTGGGCAGGATGGAATCCCTATTGCTGACGGGAGGTGCTGGAGGAGGGGGACGGGAGGGTGAGTAGAATTCGGTGGGAGTGGTGGGATACACCGCCTTTCAGACAAATTAGGGCCCCGCGCCCATCCTACCCTTCCCACCCACCACTTCGTCCCCGATCCTTTCATTATTTCAATTTCCACTCGCCTATCTCTTTGCCATTCCAGCCTGCCCTTCGATCGTAAAAAGACCCTCCTCGATTTGACCGTGCTTCCGAGACTCCTCCCGTACCCGACGAGACGAACAAAATGGCCATTTCTGCAGGTACCTACCTGCATGTCTACATATCTTTCCCCACTAAGTGAATAATGTCCCTCGGAGATAATTCCGCCCTCGCATCTGAAATCTCTATGTCCACGCACCACGCTGAACGGGAGCGCTCGTGTGAGAACGGGCGTTTCTCGATCCGGGGACTTCATCGGGCGGCCATCGTCTTCACTAGATGTAATTATCCCAGACACGAAAGTACTGCAACCCGAAGGGTTGGAAACGGAGGTGCATACTTGTAAAAGAGGTGCGATTTGTGCCCAATTTCACGACAATAGTTTATACGTGTGGTGACCATTTGGGCCCAGTAGACCGTTTTCAAATAATATTGAAAATGTGAATTTATGAGAGTGAAGGGAGGTTAGAATTATAATAGAGAGCCGTCGGTAAGGTGAGAATGGATAAAACACCAACCAGCTTAGAAAGAAATAGTTTGACCCTTTGTAGAACTCCCCATTACTCACTCCAACATTCAATTCCCAAAAATATATTAAGTACAAACATTCATTAATATCAAATTCAAACCAAAATCCAAATTGTTTTCAATTCACCAAATATCAAACTGCCAAAAGGATTGACTAAGTATTTTCAGGATAGAGAATCAATTTTTGCAAAAAAATTATGATGCTCCGTAAAAATTTCCGTTGAATCATTTTAAAATATTATATTGCAAATAATATTATATTATTATTGATTCTTTTAGGTTCCTCATCATCATTTTCTTTTTCGCTTATGTCTATGAATTCCCACGCATAACGGTTAGAACAACAATGAAAGTTATCATTTTCACACTTCACAATTCAAACGATAAAAGAATTAAAGAAAAAGTTGGACTTATAAAAGCAGTTAGTTTTAACATTTCGCAACCAAATAGCAATATCAAAATAACATTGGCTTTCGAGTATGTAATGATTAGTGTCAATTCTTAAAGAATAATTAAGTCTCCCAAAGATTCTACCAAATATTTTTCCAGAGGATTCGAAGAGGGTGGGTATATTTTCAACGTCGTAGATAATGTCTATCAAAGGTTGGACGCTTGATTTCTTCAAATAATCGCGATATTTTTCTTCAGTTTGCCATTAAACATTTCTTTCCGCATGACTTCCTAACTTCTGTCTGCCTTCATGCTATCTTAAACTGCTTCTCTTCATACTCCTTCTTCCTCTATCCCACTGACCCTTTCCCTCTATCACAGCCTTAAATATCACTCTACCAGATATATCTACAAGTATTATATTAAATGTACTTAATCAAGTGCTTGGTTTTTTTGTTTACGAGCCAAATCTGATACAATAGCCAAACAGGATATAATAATGCCACAAAAAATTATATTTCGGAGGTTATTCCTGCATTGTAATTTCTCAAGTATGGTATTAAATATGATTCAAATGTATCCATTGGAGATTCTAGAATTAAATACAAAATGAAAATGTTCACAAATGGTCCATTTAAATGAATTTTTATTTCTTTCATGTGCTTCTATAAAAAAGTACTTATCAATTCTGATTTATTTATTTTTGTGAATTCAATAGTCAAGAGAAAGGTAATTAGGACAATGAATGAGCTATACTAATCTTAAGCTACCATATCAACAAGAGGTATTAAAACTTTTATCGAATGATAAGAAAGTAAAAACGACTCACCGGCATAAAACTAACAAAAATTGTCATAATCATAGAATTGTAAAATGCACAATTATGCCATTATTTTCTATTTTTATTGATGCTCTAGCCAGACGAAGACAACCAATCCAATAAGTTATCTCCGAAAATTGTTCCTGGTCCCGTTTAACCCAAGTATTATAATCCAGGTAAATATTTTTTTATGCTTGTGGACCCGGCAGAGTAAATAAAAAGAACTACCTATCTAATTCTCGAGCATTATTTTGCCATTTGGAGAATCGCAAAATTTTCTCCCGGTAAAGCCACTACGATATTTATAAAAAAAATGGAACGTGCCTTTGTGAATACAAGCTGAATAAACTCCCTTTATTGTACCAGGAGTAACTCCTCCACTTAGTTGATTAAGGCACTCAAATTTGAAGGAAGGAAGGATTAAAAGCTCTGTCCCCGACCAGCGCTTATGCGGTTAAAATGTTATTTTTCATGCCCAAACAAGCGTGAAACAAACGAGGGGATCCAATGGAGGAAATGTTTGAGATCGAGTGGGGAAGGATGGGGAAGGGTAAAGGGTAACAGACCCTGGCGTTCTGCCGGACTACGGGGAGGAGGAGCAGGCGATAAAGAGAGGGCAAGGAGAGACAATAGAAAGAGAGAGAGTAAAAATTAATATTAATTGATTTTTAGGGGTAACTTGACCTTGGTCGGCTCGGCAATGGGAATGGAATTACGAATAAAATCGGAAGAGTTGGGTACTTGAACCATTCTCACGTATCGGCCCTGGATAAAGCGACGGCGCCGAAAGCCCCTCTCGACTCTCTCTTATTACTTCGAACCACCCCCTCAATGCCTCCAGTCCTCAACACTGTCTCATCTCACCGGCCACCCCCCTGCCCCTAATATTATCTCTCCGAGTCTCACTACGGCCCCCGGGCCGCTCAAGTGTTTGAAGTCCTGCCGGAATTGATTCCATATTTTCCGTGAGTGACGTTTCAACCCGCCTAAAAAAATTAATAACTCGCCCACCCATTCCACCTCACCTTTTTTTCAACCCCCATTTCTATCGCGAAACGCAATCCCATCTGCAGTCAAGTCACCTCCACCCTCAGTCCATTCCCTTTCCCCTCCCCCAATCGTGCCGCCATCCACTCCACCGCACGTGTAGTAGTCCACTTCTCCTCCTTAATCCCCAACCCATTCCACTATTACTCTTCCCGCGAGCACGGCGGAAGATCACTCTGCAAACGCTATTTCACTGATTGTTTTCGGCTGAAGCTCGGAAGCGCCGGAGAGGGGGTCGCAGGGGAAGGTGGGAAGGGGTAGAAGGACCGTGGAGGCGGGGCGAGAGATCCAGGAGGGTTGCGGGTCGGCGTAGGAGGAGGGAAAATTTTATCACGCTGGGCTTTGGATTTTATTCTCCTTATCGGTTTTCAGATAGTATAACATGAGAGACAGGCTGCGGCAACAGAATGAATCGGTCAAGGAAAATTATCGGCAGATGGCTAAGTAATGGGAAATGTCATTGCAATCGTCCATTCATCAAACGAATCCTTTTCGTTTCCGTCACAAGGACCTTCTCGCATTTGCTCCCGGTTTATCAAGCGCAGTCATCACGGGATACCAGGAGACAAAACTTCCGCTCATCTCTTAAATTCAAAATAAGTTCAGTTCGATCATTTTCCTTCCGTTGAACCGACTCATATACTCGTAGACTCGTAACTAGGTACGAAGCTGAATTCGCGCGACCAGTTTCCTTGGCGAGAGAAAGAAGACGTCACAGTAATAACTAGTACCTACAATTTGAGTGCCGATGCAGCAACATATCTTTCACATTGTTAAGCTAAAAGCACCAAGAAATCACTCTAACGTTCATATTTATAAAACAATTCCAACATTAAATCCTTTTCTTAAGCACACGAATAAAATTCCCAAAGGATTTTTTATGATGGTTTTCCAGACTTGTCCCAATATCATTTTACATAGTAATGTAGCTTAGTGTATTATTTATATTAATATAATTCCTTTTAATTAATTTAATATAAATTTATTTTTCTAATACACAAGGGACTTTATGCTTGTAAACTTTTGACATAAATTACATAAAGTAATGTAGGTCAGTAATTAAAGCAACCCGATATGACTAACTTGCTTGTTTCAGTTCTTTTTGTATTTTCCTACGAAAATAAGAGGCAAACCGTTAATAACATTGTTTGAGCATAACAAAGCCAAGTTACATAATAAATGGTCAGAATTTGAGAACCACTTGACCGATGAAAGTAAGTAATTACCTCAAAACGAAACAAATTATTGGCGTTTATAAATTAACAAGTAAGCATTCAACGTATAAGTAAAACAAACATTTTTAAAGACGCCATAGCATGAAATGTCTCCGGAAAACGTATCAATTTTTTTTCAATAAGAGTTAAAATATTTTATCCATCACCCATCGGCGTCTCTCTTGTCCTGCCACCCCACTCGAACGACAGTCACTCCTCCTCCACTCCCCAGACCATTGCCTCACTCCCACTCTCCCTTGATCTCCTCTCCCACCTATCCCCGCAGCCCTCCTCCGCCAAGGAATTTCGTTCCTCGGCTCCTTTTTTCCGTTTTCCGCACTCGCAGTTGTTTCATTAACCTCCCTCGTGCCCTTCCCTCTCCTCTCGTCTAGAGAGTCCCCATCCTCGTCTCACCAGCCGAACGTCTCCCTCCCCATACGCCCACGTCAGGCCGACCTCTCTCATTTTCCTCCTCGCCTCCTCCCCCCCCCCTCCCCAGCCCTTCTTTCCCTCACCTCATTCCACTCACTACCCACCCACAAACCTCCGCCACTCGCTTCCCTCTCCCATAACCGTCACTTGTGACTTCTCGCCCCCTGCCCTACCCTCCCACCCTCTCGGTTTTCCCATCCACAGTTCGCCGTCGAACCCTCTCTCCCTCCTTCCACCACTTCCGCATCCACCTCCACTACCGACATCCTCCACTCGTCGTTTTTTTTTCGTCTCTCCGCATCCTTCCATGCTGCTCCCACCCTCTCGACCCCCTTCCCCGGACTTCCACCTAGACGAGGACCTCCAACCACCCGGGAACCAACCCCTTCCTCTCGCCCGCCACCATACCATCCTCCTCTCCAAACCCCTTCCCCCAAGCCCATGGCGCACTTCTCAACCTCCGCGCGCGGTCCTTCAAACCCTTGCCCCCCGCCCCCTGGTCGCACTTTCCCCGGCAGAAGGCTTCCTCATGATGATGGCGGCCCTTCAGTGTGATTACACACTTCAAAAAGTCCCCCAGGGGTGGGAGGAGTACGGCGAAGAGTGCGGAGCGAAGGGGTAACGGGGGACTTGGGTGTGTGGGGCCAGAGTGTGGGATTCACGGGGTGGACGAAGGCAAGACGGCGGAGAGGAGGGGGCAGGAGAGCTGAGATGGAGGAGAGTGGGGTGGTGGTTGGTAACAAGTAAGTCAACGAGGAAGTGGTTCCGCGGAATGGAATTGGAAATGCCGACTTGAAAGTTTTCAAGAAGTTGGGAAAATTGGTGGGAATGTCGGGATGCATGAGAGGAAAACAATTTCTTCAGAATTGAAATGTGCTTTATGTACGTATGTATATACATGCATGATTTCATGCACGCGAATAAAATGATTGATTTACAGCTGTACAGTTACAGCTACGTTGACTCAGTGGGAGTCAAATTTGGATTAATAATTAATTATTGCAGCTATTGCATATAATGATGTATTATAACTAAACTGAACAGAGGAGAATGATGGGCGAACGATGACCTAATTCAATTTGATATTAATCGACTGACTTTCCTCTTTTTAAGTAAAACATTCCACACTAATATTTTTCAATGTAATTGTATTTTGAAATGACCGATTGATCATAATAATTAAATTTATAAAGTGATTGATTTGATAATTACCACTACAAATGCCCACAAAATGATGAATGAAAATGATGAATGATCTGCAACTATTCGATGCAAACAATTAGGAGGAGTAATATACTGCTAATATGTCCATAATATGTAGGATATTAGGTGAGAAACGTTTCTCAGTACAGATAATGAACAAGGTGCGGCATAATAGGTTATAATAAAGGACATGTCATGTTTGTTTCTATATGGAGATGAAAAAATAAGGAAAATTGTTAGCCTAAATAAGCCTCTTATGGCTATACTGGACGTAAAAATAATCGATATTTTATTTCTCCAAAAGACACACCCCTTGGAAATATGAATTTGAAAGGATAGCTTTTTCCAGTTTTATCATTCTTCTGTTTTCTCAACAAAATCATAAATTATTCATAAAAGTAGGATGAAAACTATGATAACCCACAATAAACCACCTTTTTAAGCATTCAATAAAAATAGAATCTTTACGGTAAAATTTAATATTTAAAATGTTAAAGGCGTCTCAAAGGCGATAAAAGCCCAAAGGCGTTATAAACGTCTTTGGGCTGAAAAAATGAGGGACTTAGCTCCACCTTTGCGGTCGTTTTGATAGTCAGCCGCAAAGAATGGAAAGTGTCTCTAAACTTCATATATTGTTCTTAGCAGTAAGCTGCTTAGGGTAGGTTTTTGATGGCCCCTGCAACTAAAAACTAATTCATGTATGCAATCGAAGAAAATGTTAGGGTAACCTTGACGCTAATAAAATAAAGAAAATATATAACCAAGACTTCGTATATATCATTTTAGTCATTAGTAACAATTAAATGAGTACATTCTCTTAATCAAGTTAGGTGAAATGCATAAAAAAGAACTCTTTCCCGTAAAAAACCAACTGCTAAACATGTATACATGCCTATTTCTAATCAAGCTTTTTAGGATACGTGTTTGGCGTAAATTTTGAATACAGATACGAGAAGGGAATATGTAAGTAAAGAATGAATAATCATTTGAAATTTTGACATATTTAATAGCTGATTATCTCAGCAATAACTCAAGAAAAATGTCAACGTCAAAAAGTTAAATAAGATCATATATTATGGATTAATTACATTCATCGTTGATATCAGTTTTGTCGATAGTAATATAATATAGATACAAAAACAAAATACTTACGTAACTACTAAATTATTTATTCATTGAGCGAAAAGTACGGATCTACGCCATCACCAGCGACCAAATGAAGTCATACCAGAACTAATTTGAGCAAAAACACTGTTAAATACTGTATGCATTGCTTTCAGTGTGCAGTAGCACGATCCACTTGTCTAGATCGAATGATTTAATGGGGGGTTTATGGAATTTAATCCGTTGCCAGGATTGTGGCAATGACAAAGAAGTGACTTACGTTTCTTAGCAATGCACGGACCTAAACTATGTTCAACTACTAGGTCGGGTATTAGCTACGGTAAACTTCCCACGCAGTAACTATATCGGAGTTCAAACAAAGGCTTCACCCTGGAGTTAACAAAAACTCCGTTCATAAATACAAATATAGAATGACAGAGAGGGGACACTGACGTGTTTATCCACTCCTGTAGCTTCTCTTATGACCATTTTCCTTCGGACAGCGATCCAACGTCAAAAGGTTCCGAAAAAGGCCACAAAATAAAAGAATGACTCCCAGATGTCACTAGTGTGCGCTTTCGTGCTTATATGTTATTTATTTATTTACTCTTAACCTACCCCCTTTTTGATCCCTTCTGGCTCCTTTTCTTTCTAATCCCCTCCGAACGGGCCACCCTTCCACAAAAAAGAAGCTCCCCTCTCTCCGTCCCTTTTCGGACCACCCTCCCTTCATCACCGCGTGGATCTCTGTCTCCCGGCAGCGGGTCCATCTGGAGTCGGCACCGGGACAAAGGGAGGAGGCTGAAGGCCCCGCGTGGAGGGTCGCCTTCAGCGGGCGGCACGAGTGGAGGGAAGAGAGGGGGTTGAAATTGTCCGGATACTCTGGGGCGCGAGGGAGGGAATCGCGGGGCCGTGGAGATCTGTGGAGGGATGGGAGTGTGGGAGGGTGAAAGGGGTGCGGTAGGTGGGGCCTGGAGTCCGAATGGAGAGGGGCGCTTTCGCCGTGGTCGAGTCAGGGGGGAGCTTACTGCTTGTTTGGGACGGGAGAAGAAAGAGTAAACTGTGGAACTGTCTGCTGGATGCGGGAGATGGGAACGGGTTCTCATTGGCCCATTGTGTCCGAAACGTTCATTTGGACTGAAAACTTGGGGAAAGACAGAAGGAGAGGGTTAAAGTGACAGGGTGGACGAGTTACTCGTATAGGCTGTGGACAAGCCCGGTGTAGATATTAAATCCGCTGGTCCTCATTCAAAGCACGGCGGGAAATAACCTAGAAGACTGATTTTGTTTGCGTATGTCGTCACTGCTAGCCTTTGGTCTAAAGGTACACGTTTGATAAGATTATTTTTAGTAGAACTTCCTTGAAACTTTGACCTTTACGGCATCTCGCTTTAACTGGGAATAACTACTCATGCGAGTGCAATCGTACACGCGTTTTGCACAGGAATAAATAGCCAATTACAATTACCCGCATCTTTGCTCTCGTGTCCTCACAATTTGACTGCAAAAGTTAATTCATAGGAAAATAACCAACTTTATTATTTGTATTTCACATCCCGATTACAACTCAGAAATGTCCTTGTACTTCACAAAATTGTATTCCTGCATAGAAGTAGTCCAGGATACAGGCATCATATCCTGATTTAGCCGATGAGAATTTCATTTCGAATTGTAAAAACTCACGACTGCTTTTGTAATTAGCGCACTCTCTCTTTTCTTTAAGAGATTCCTATACTTGCATATTTTGTATGTAAGATGAACATTCAATCAATTCTCTAGAATATTCTTCAATTCTCCAAATATACTACATTTCTATTAGCATTTGCCACATAAGAACTTATAAATCTTAATATCTTTCCAGATCAGAATTTTAGTTTGGTTCATTGGCCACACTTTTGTTAGAGCTCAAGTGTCTACTAAAGAATCTGTGAGATAGTTCAAAATTCGAGTGTGATGTTGCATTAGAAATGATTTGTAAGAATCCATACATCTACTTTGGGTGGTAATTATAGAGGTAATTCCTTGAAAAACATTTAAATTTATGTATGTAATGCATTTTTGAATAAAATTTAATGCACGAGTACGCATGAACTTCTACTATTAAGATATTATGCCAACATTTCTTTCAATCCACCAGAGTGAAACACAGGCCACCTCGGATCCGGCCAGCGGGCCGCATTTTAGACTCTGTGGACTAATGAAGACTTTTAAGGTGATTCTTAAAAAGTATCGTCATATATAAAAAGGTTTCTATGATGAATAAATCATTTTTCATATAATATCTAAGAAAATAACTAAAATCCATAATGCAGCATAATAAAATTCGATATCGTGCATAAAATCTGCCTTAGAGGTGGGAAACCTGGCATATAGTTGAGTATAGTCCTTTCATGTTGATACCAAGACATTTTGGAGAGTTTGATTAGCGTAGAAGGGGGGCTTATGGAATGAATATTATTATTTTATGTACGTGTATATTTAAGCATAATTTATTAGATTGTAATATTTTACATGAGGAATATGTGTACGAGTGTTTATCCCTGATAACTCAGGTAACCAAACTTCTTACTCTGCAGCAATATCAATTTAATCGTACTTGATACGTCCTTAGATCACGTGACCCAGTGTTTTTTTTGATACGATTTTCTTTTTTGAAATAAACTGAGAAGTAATTTCAGAATCGTTTTAAAATATGTTAGTTCTTTCGAATACTATCCATTCAAAGGATGCTTTTGTAAACTCAATTTTCAATTCTTACAAAATAGTAGTCGTAGTTATTAGGTGTAACGACCGATAGCTATCGTAATTTACGTTATTAGGGATAGGTGGGTTTCATGGTAGAGGTAGGATATTCAGGGATTGGAGGAAGGTGAAAAGAAATCCGTCGTCGTCATTATCCTATTTTTAACTAAAGGGGCCCTTAATTTAACATCTACATATACATAATATCCATTGCTGTAAGGGTGTGTGTCCTATCTGATGGAAGGCTTACATTAATCACTTAATGTACCTTATACCTCTGCGATTCGTACAGTGGCCCTTGAGGTAGAAAGTACATTAGCCACTGAAATATCCTGTACGCATCTTAAAAACATCTTCTTTTGAAACTAGAGATATAAACGACGAGATTGGCCAGACTTTGAATCAAATAATTGAAGTTTTGCAGGATGGAAAACGACTCAAGTATTCAAACAGCAATAAATAAAACCAAAATGGAGAGTCCTATTTCATTCTGGGCTCACAAAATAAAGAGTCTGTGAATGCAATTCAGTCTATCTCATCGTATTGCTTATCATAGGGTCACAAACAGGACTGGACTCAATAAAGAATCTTGCTCTTTGCATTACAGAAAGGATAAATAGATGAAAATCAGCTCAGTTAACTTAGGGCGACCGCATTTACGTTGTGATGACCACGTATGTGGAAACTTGAAATAATGAAAATGTTTTGCATTGTGTTTAACTAAAGAATTTCACACCTACATTTAAATAAATAAGGTGCACAAAAGGCTTGGATTTCCAAAATATTATGGGGTGTTGTATACAATTTCTATTTGATATTCAACATTTGATCTAAAATATATTTAATTCGCACTTCTTGCTGAGACTCGAGGAAGCAACACGTCTTCATTCGTGTGACCTTATTGCAGAGGTAATATTTTATTTTTCATCAAATACTTATACCTGTTTAATTAATCTCTTCCATAAGTACTAGAATAAGAAGGCATGCATTTAAAAACTCTATAATTTGATTATTTTACATAATGTTATAGTATTCATTGCATTGTTATATTTACTTACAATACCCAGGAATATTCCTCAAGAGGATGGAACGTAATTTTCCCCTCTGAAACCTAGTTGCATAAGAAAATTCCCCACTTTAAGTATAAACCCGAGACAATAAAGCACAGTTGTTAGCAATTGCATATATTTTTAACATTTTTATTCCAAATATATCTTGGTGGAATTTAGAATTCATTTTTCGATTAGATAGCATTTTGCATAGCATAAGGACTCAAAGTTTGAGGAATATATTTGTAGGAAATACCCAAACCTAGCGAGAACTCCACATGAACTGTTGCCCAGATACGTCTCAATAGGAGTTTATCACAATTAAATGGATTTGGAAGGTCGACAGTAATTAATCACTTTTTACTTACATAAATATCTACTAGCTGCCTTTAAATGGTTCATATGAGTAGATCTCCTCCTTAATGCATGAAATCATCTTCAGGTTGAAGTGGATTTCTAAGAAAACTGCGAATACTGTTCATGGAAAGGAGGCGGCGAAACTGGCATCTACTTCAGCATAGAGATTCAATTTGAAAAGCTCGCAAGGCACGGATTCCGACTCAGAGACCCCGCGAAGGCCTTAAAAAATTTCTCACGTATATCTTCCTAAAATGCAATTTATGCTTGAACATTCTATTTGTATTGCTCGAGGAAGATACAGGAGAAATATTCCTTGGACAGAAAATAAACCTAGTAGGTAATTTGGGCTTTACAGATGGATGGTGTCAAGTGATCCAGAGTGCGCTTTTTAAATGACAATTTTGGAAACAAAAGTAAGAATACACATTCAATTTAAATGGCCATTCAATTGTTTAGTGCGTTGAACATATGTATAAAAATGTCAAAAAAACTACTTTTAATGTCGGTTATATTTCACCACCAACCATGCAGATTTAATGGAGGAAGAAATCAATGTTGTTTAGTTCGTGCTCCATTATTTCTACGATGTTCTTTTTATTGCTCATGGGTTCTGTTGAGTAGAAAATAAAACTGAAAAGTTCCTACCACTTTGAAAGTTAATTATTTACTTCAAACTAAAATGTGACATCAATAATTCCTCCAGAGGATTTTATTCACTACAGTGTCTAGACAGTCCTGTAAATATTAATGAGAACATGAGAGTGCATTTTACTGTCTTCCATCATTAATTAATCACACAAACATCGAATGAAATCTTTTTTATGAGTTATTCACCATTTTTCCGTAAACAATATCTTTCAAATCAAAGTTAAACATCTTTGATAGGGTTTCCAACAAAGAAAAACCAAGGCTGAAAAGGGAAATAAGCCCAGCCGGTGCTTTTTTATTGAGAGCCAAATCTTGATAACCTTACGGGACTTTTATTTGAGTTCATGATTGCTGTAACACACGAAGGCCAGTGGAGCTCCTTGAGTAAACAGACTCCGCCCTTGCCATGATCCGCGCTCCCAGCAACCACGCCACATGTTTCCCATTCTCTGATGCCACTGAGGCCATAAGGGAGCGACAAGAAAGCAAATGCAACCACAGAGCGGAGGAGGGCAAAACATCGCCAATTCCGCACGGCATCTGCTGTATTCGCGGCCACCGACGGTGGCACATTTCCCCAGTGCCTTAACCCAAAACGCTTTATCTCTTCGGGTTAAACGGGCATTTTCAAATAGAGGTGGTGTGCATGCTCTCTTATCGATAGCTTCTGCTATACTCGGCCCTGGAAGTGTTCCGGCATGCATTCATTTTCGGATGACACTGAGAAGATAGTGAACGACTAGGATCACGTTTGCTTGAATGAGAAACAAAATGAGATCCGGGATCCCAGCAACTATGAAGGCGACTGCATCAGTAGCCAACCAGGCTAACTCGGAGTACTTGTACAAGTATAATGCGCGTGCCGACCGAATCGAATTTCCGGGTACCCCGTCTCACGAATTTTGGATTCATTGTCACGTGAAGGCTTTCCCACAGGCGTATGCCCGTTGTGCGAGAGGATAGTGATGATGCAATGATCGCACGTCGGCAGCGGACATGATTTAAATAGCCAATTTAACAACGAGTTTAACCTCGGATAGTACATGAGGAATGAAAGAGGAAACGCCATGAAATCAAAGGAGATCGTAATTGGCTTCATTTAACCGAACGCCTCGAAACAAAACACAACGTGTCGCTCGGCTAAAATCATAATTATGAAGAGCACTTTACGGGGCGAGGCGTAGACTAGTACTTCAGAAAAAGTGCCCCCCCCCACCCTCACCGCGAAACTCCACGCGTCGTGCAGGTCGGTCGGAGGGAATGATTAATATTAATTATGCACTTGAGTTTTTCGGTGCGCTAATAACAACATGGGCCACAGAGGAAAGAAAATGGAGGCGGTGGAACGTCATGAAAAATTAGGTGGAACAAGAGCAAACAAAACGTCCGGAATGGAAAGAAAGAGGCGGGAATGGAAGGTTGGAATGTGAGGGAGGATGGGAAATGAAACAAGTGGAAGAGAGGCGGCGGAGGTTGCGGTGGTCATTAAACGGAGAGGAAAGCGAGGGTAGGGAGGTAGAGGTGGAAGGCCGAGGGAAGAGTGAGAGAGGGCAGATAACGCGAAAACAGGGTGAGATGGTTTAGCGGCGACCGAGCAGCCTGGGCGATGGAGGGCGCAGTGGCCGAGGGATGAGCCTTCGTGACAGGCGCTTAGCTTGGCTTACTGCGCCGCCTAGCGGTCCCTTTTATACAGAGGGCAAGTTGCGAGATGGAGGGGGTTATTCGACGGAGTAGGGGTGTTTGAAATGGGATAGGAAGTAGGAGGTGGAGGAGAAGCGACCATATACCTGCAGGGGTCCATATAGGAGGGTGTGTGCGTTGTGCAAATACATACGAGTACGTATACCCCCTTGTGGCGTGTGTCCTCACCCGCCAATCACGGAATTTAACGGCCTTGTGGGCGGGGACGGAGGAATGAAGAGTGGAGTAGGGGGAACGGATGCATCCAGGCAGTCTGGGTGACGCGCACGGCTTGGAGCACGAGCGAAAAAAATGACACGGGCATTCATGTTGGAGGGGCGTGTATGGCAGGCGAGTGGAGGAAATTTTTCGAGAAAATATTGTGTTTCTCCTACTCTCTATTTATGCCATAATCATTTTTTTTCTCCCGTGAAAGAGCGCGAGAGAGGAAATGCCTTTCCGAGCATTTTTTAATTTTTTCTCACCTCCCCCATCAGAAAGGAATGTGAAGCTTACGTTGCAAGGGTATTTATAGGATGTGGTTAATTTCGAAGCGGGGACTGAAGGGGAGCTTCCGGTTTTATTGGCTTTTGTCAAAGGGCACGAGTGCAGCGCGTAAGTCGCGAGAATTTGAGTCACCCATCCGCCTGTCCATCCATTCGTCATCCGCACCACGCGGCGTTATGCCGTAGGCGCCTTACGAACGCCGACTCCTGCTCGAGTGGTCGAAAGGCTGAGCATTGATCCGAGGGATCAATTCACCGATAATGCAACGGAATCAGTCGCCATCGTCAAATTTTTTATTGTGCATATAAAAACCGAAATATCCCAAGTAATGAAACCTTTGTTGTCGGAAATATTTACTTTGCGCTCTCATTTTTTTATTAATGAGCTAGTCTCATTTTAAGGAGATAGAGAGATTTCGGCTTCCATTCATTTAGTCTGAATTACAATCAATTAAAATAGTATCCCATCTCATAAAAGATGATATTGAAAATAAAATTGCAAAAATGGTTCCAACGATCCTATGAGATCTCACGAAATAGATCAAATTTCCCCAATCCAGATGGAGTAAAAACAATTACAAACATTTAAATGTAATTTTCTCCTAGATTTTAAAATTCGATATAGGTTTCAAAATATATTGAATTTATATGAGTGATTAAAATTTTAATTTCACTCTGGTAAAAGTGCACATTTATATGTTTAGTCATTTTCACACACTTTTGTCATTTTCCTTGTCGTTCGTCTTCATAGAATTATTGTCATTCCGTTACTTCAGAGATTCGTTGAATGCATGTTCCATATTGTATTGTATCCATATTCGTTGAATCCATATCAATAATAATTATTCCTCCTGTCAGTTCTTCCTTACATCTTTCTGTACTTAACCTATGTATTTGCCACGTAGGTAACCATATGAGGTCTTTAAATCCCATATGTTCCTTGAAATTCAGTATCAGTGATCTCTTTCATTTGCCAATAATTATAAAAAAAGGATTTTTTCCACAAAAATACAGAATGCTATTCCGTAATTAAATCTTCCCTACAGGAATCGTTCCTATAGGCAAATATTGTCGACTGTCAAAGCAATACTATCCCACCACTATCCATATATGTTTTTTTTCTAGGTATAAAATTTACATGTTCCATTTAGCTCAGAAGTACAGCTTCGCCGTGAAAAATGGTTCTCAGTGGATGAGTGTATGCACAGCCTTAGAACCCGTTTGAAACAAGCAAATTGTTTTATCTGGAAATCTCTCAATATTTTGTAAATATAACATAAATAAAACTGGTTGAATATTCTGTTTGCTCTTTAAAGGAGCGTAAGGATCATTCAAAAAATGAGTACATCTCATAAAATTAGAAAATGTTTAACGCATGATGTTGTCCACATGGTGCATGGTTGTCTTATTCATGTCACAATATTAACATGTATGGCATTTTATCATACAAAAAAAGGGGTACTGCACCTATGAGATTCACTATTTAACATCTCGTCATTCTTTTTATAGACATATAATATACATAGATAGATAATTCATGCCTAGTGCCACCTTATAGAATTTCTCCAATTTTAATTTTTAAAAATGGTGGGGTGAACGAAAATTTTGTCACAAACATGGCTCTTTTATATGAATGAGAATATATTTTATAGGTTGTAAGGTCCGCATTTTTGTTTGCGAATAAAATGCAAGATCTTATAAGAAGACTAAAATTTGAGTTTCCTGATACCTACGGAGTGTGTATGGACCTTACCTGGGGAAATTGGTGTGGCACCGAAATTCATAAACTGCATCAGTGCGTCACCTTCAGAAAACGGCTCATTGTACTTATACTCGTAAATATATACTACTGGGAAAGAATATACCCATAATTTCATTACATGAATCACACTCCCTATAAAAGCTCCTCGTTCAACAAACAGGGGTAAATTATTTCACATAGATCATCCTTTTGTGTGTAACACTTTTTTTTTCTTCATCGGAAAAATTTGGAAATGCCCTATACTATATCTTTTATTTCTCCATTACAATACGAAAACAGGCTAAAGAGAAGGAGTCATATGTTCAACAGAAAATTTTTAACTATCTTTTATCTATGTATTGGAGTTCAAAAAGAGAAAGATAATATATATGACCAAGCATTAGTTGCTCAGTCAGCCAAGGGGTTGCAAGCATTGCTGAGTGAATTGGAGGTTCAGTGCGATAAATATGGGATGAGAATCAATATTAATAAAACAAAGGTTATGCGATTTTCCAGAAAGAAAAAGGCTAAGCTAAATATTAAAATAGGCGGGGAAAAAATAGAGCAGGTAGAGTAGTTTACATATTTCGGAAGTGTTTTGGACCAATACGGTCAAAGTGGTAGGGAGGAATTGTAGTATGTAGGGAGGAAAGTAGGAGAAGAATTGCGCTAGGCAAGGAGGCTTTCTCAAGGAGGATAGAGTTGATGACGGGGACGTTGAGTAGGGATGTTAAGACAAGACTCGTAAAAACTCTGATATGGAGCGTAGCTATGTACGGCGCGGAAACGTGGTCACTGAAGCAGGAGGATAGACGTAGATTGGAGGTTTTTGAAATGTGGGTGTGGAGAAGAATGGAGAAGGTTAAATGGACTGAAAGGAAACCAATGAGGAAGTACTAGAGATGGTGGGGGAGGAGAGGGGTTTGTTGAGAGAAATCCTATGGAGGCAGGAAAAATGGATGAAAGGCGTATTGAGCGGTAGTGGAATGTTGAAGAGGGTAATAGAGGGGAGAATGTTGGGCAAGCGAGGTAAGGGCAGGAACAGGATAGGGATGTTGAACGGGATGAAGGGAGGAAAGAAGTACACAGAGATGAAGAGGGACCTGATATAAATTAGTTTGCCAGGTGGGGAGTCACAAAATGTTAATTTGATAGTTGTCTCCACCCAAAAACCTACCTTAAACGGTAGATTACCTAATAATATATATATATATATATATATTATAGAAAGATTATAAAAATAATAATACAAATTATTACTCGAGATTATTTTAGCTCAGCATACTAATTTTTTTTATATGGAATATACAAAGCAATTTTTAAATAAATATTACTTGGCTTAAAATGGTTGATTTCTCTACTTTCATTCATTTTTATATCTCAAGCAAATAGTATTAACTCTTTCAAAGATAATAATAATTAAACATAAAATAAAAACGTTAATGGAAAGACAATCGAATATAGTAAAAGAATATTGCAAAAATAATATTTTATGTGCGGCATGTAATTGTGATTTTTGCATAAAACCAAGGCAAACCTTCCTTTACACTTCAATTGCCTCAGAAAATACAAAAAAATCATTGTCACCGGAGTAGGTACGAAATTCGAAAATTATAGAATAGTGCGACACAATAAGGGGAAATCGCCCAATATCCTGAGAATCCGAAAATGGCTCTTTCAGCGATGCTACGCGAAATGAGTTCAAACGGAGGAAATTAAGACGTAGAGGTTATTAACCAGGATTGTTTGTCCGGCCACCATCTGCTTCACCGTTTTAATCCTTCTTATCTCCATGCATGCTTGGGTTCACTTCTTTCACCATCGACGCAGAATCAGCCCATCCTGAAAATCAATCCCCCCTTAAAAACCTGCTGCCGACTCGGGCTATTAGAGCACCGACTAACCATTCTGAGATCACCATTTCCTACGCCCCGAAAAATGCCGCCTTATGTTCTCCCACGTGAGATGGCTCACTGGAGCCATCGAATGGGGATGTGAACATGGGAGTGGACCATATTATAGACAGAAATGGGTATTGAGGAAAAGGAAATTAAGCTAATAAATTAGAAAGAAAAAATCGCTATTAAGAAAATGGAGTGAACATTGAGAGGACTACAAATATTTTTCGACAGCAATATTTCTCTTAATTTTATTTGAATAGCTCATTTCCTAAAGGTTGCCCCTCCCTAACTTGTATTAGCTAAATGTCAATACCATAAGTTGTGTACCAAGCACGGCTACTTTGATCGAGGTCAAAAAGAACACGTAATCCAACTTAATTGGAGTATCGTATTAAGTTCTTCCTTAAGCACATTGCTGAATGAATTTACAACTGCGATTGGAAAATTCAGAAAGGCATAGTTATTACAAAATCGTCGCGATATTTTATTTCGTCCGGACAAATGCAAGTAGTATGATTTTATCAAAAACATAGATACTTTTATTCCGTGATTTATTTCCTATTACTGTAATATGAAAATATTTTATTGATATATTTTGAAAAAAACTTATCAGTCCATGTACATGTACTGATAAGGTACATGTACACACACACACACATACATGTACCTTACTTTGGCGGTGACATTAACCAAATCTACTCTTTACAAAATTTGGAAAAATGTTAGAGATTAATATGTTAAACACCATGTGTTAACGCGATATGGCATTCTTCAATCCAAATACGGTAGATGTTCATTCGGGTAGAAAAAATGAAACCCTTTAAGTATAAAATCCGTGGAATTTCTCCATAGATTATAAAAAGAACTACTGTGTGACATCTAAATTTTTCACTCAGAATATGTGTAGAATATAAATTTTTCATTGCAACGGCCAGGGTTTCAAATGATGCCTATTCGAAGAAAACAAATTTTGTCGAAAATAGAGGGGTGGAAAATTTCAAATGCTCTAGGTTATTTAAAGTGTTTTCCTTTGTCACTATTGTAGAAATGGGCAAATTTGATGGAATTCATTGATGATCAGAAATTATTTATCTCAGACATGAATATTTAGAATAAGTCAGATTAATAAATGAAATACAATTTTAACAATATTATAGAAAATGGAACAACATGCGGGAAGTGTAATGGAGAATGACCAATACTTTCCTTCTGTGGAATAGGATAATGGAAACCCGTAAAATTTTAATACATCTCTATGTTCTCGTGCTTAGTCTAACATTTATTTCTTCCCTGTCGCCATTCCCCCCCCTGACCCCCTATCTTCTCTTCTTCCTCCGGCAACCTCTTTTGTGCCATATGACCACGTCTCTCGTCATTTCCTAAATGGCTCTCCTTAATCCTTTCAGTGCCTACTTCACTCTCTTGATCCCTCAGCGGAGTGATACACACCCCGTCAAACAAATGAAGCGCTATCTGAGCAAAGGGAAGAGACACACTCGAAACTAGACAGGGAGATGCGAAGGGGAGTGGCAGGCAGAATTGGTGGGTGGAGACGAACAAGGGCGGGAAGGAGATGGAGAGAGACCAGGACGCTGAAGTTTGTCATGAGTCAGAGGGAGTGGGATAGAGATAGAGGGAAAAGAAGCTTACAAAAGATAGTGAGGGATTACAGTAATTGCCACTCGATGAGTGTGCGTGTAGGTGCTTCATGGATAAAACCTAATGGCCAGCACCATTTGTTTGAAAAATCGAGAATCCACCAAGAAAAATATTGTTTCTGGAACCATTTGTAAGTACTTGCATTATTAATTTTGGTCAAACAACTATGACAATTTATTTGAATTTAAAATAGAAAACAATAACAATAGAAACACATTAAATATGGGTAAAACAATATCAAATTCCGCCGTGACTTTGCGAAGATGTGCCCCAACAAAGATTTTAAAACCAATTTGTCAGATTTGTTCGCCCTTTCGCATACACTGGTATCAGTTTTCAATTGGTGCGTGGATAGCTTTTCGGATTAAACTCGGAGATATCAAAAGAATGATTGTAGGTTCCAATAATACTCTAAGGCATGCATAGTCAAATAATAATAATTTCACAACAAGAAAAACGATTCAAACCTTTCTAATTAAATATGAATAACGTTGGAGACTAAGGGGTTAAATAGAATGGTTATTTCCAAAAGGGTTTCCGCAACGAACCACGTTTTGAGGTTCGTGAAAGAAACAGTTTTAATATCACTATTATTAAATCCAAATAATAAAATATTGTAGAATTTGTAAAGTATATCAACAAAAAAATCCAGCTATGGTAAAATACAGACATTATAAGGTTGAATTCCGTTAATCCCATTCAAAATGAAGTCATGAAAATTATGTAATCTAAGAATAGTTTATCTCTATTGTTTACATATTTTACATACACATAGGTTTTCCTATAATGAGAGACTTATAAACCCCTTTTTGTAGGGTATAGTTAGTTATCCACCAATCTTCAAAGAAACGAAGTACGTCAAAAAGAACTATAACTTTAATGGCGCATAACTAACATAATATTACGAGCTGAAATTCAAAATAATGATAGCAACCTGGAATTATTATTCTTCCGTGTATGTACTTCCCTCACGTGAATAACGTATTATCCTCATCACTAAAAATTAATTAGTTACCAAAAACACATCGCATGCCACGAAATTAAGTCTAATGTTTGAGGGGGTTTAAACCGATAATCTAAACCCAACACCTGAGTGCGCTAAGTACCTGATTGCTCCGAAGAGGTCAGAAAACACAACAAACTTTCCTGGAAGCTACCTCATCAGCGGATTGAATGCCTTGTGGAAGAGTTAGAGGTTGCCGTTGAAATGGATCATTGCCGGGTTCTACTCCACGGGAACGACGGCTTTGGGGGAACTGCGGTAGTGGAAAATGAAAACTAACCTCTCTTTCCCCTCTCCTCTCCGTCCGCTTCCCACCTACCCCTTGCCCCTTCATCTCACCCAGACCCACAGTCTCTCTACCGTTTTCCTCATTCCCGGCCACCACGTCCATCCGTCCGCTCCCGTCCATCGTAGGTACGAAATCCCTTCCTTTCAGTTTCTCTTCCTCTCTCTTCATTCCGTCCATCAACTTCCATTCACCTTGCGCTCCCACCTCTCTCCGTGAACTTCCTCTTCATCCCACCTCACCTACATTTCCCCATCACTCAATCTCCCCGCGTCTTCCCGACACTCACTCTCTACCGCCCGCCCGCCTCCCTTCCACCGTGCCCGGCAAGAGAGTTCCAGCCCTTGTCATTAGCGTGGATGGATCTGCTAAACGGGGAGCCACAAAGAGAAACATAAAACGAGAGGGAGACAGAGAGGATCAACCCACGGTGAGGCGAGAGAGGGAGGAAGGGATGAGGAAGGGGGTGAAAAGAAAGACTTTAGGTTCAGGGCAGAGTCGAGAAGGGGGTGTTTGGGGAAGATGGGGTGTGATCTCGACGAAATGTATTTCTCGGAGTGAGTGAGGGAACCGTGGGAGAGGGCGGGAGTGGGTAGTCAGAATCTAAGGGGAAGGAGGATAGCCTGCGGGTTTTGGATGGGCAGGGATGAACAATCACGGAAATTTCAGGACACGGGGATGCGGGACAAGACGGTCGCTCGGTCCGAAGTGGAATACCTCCCCCGCTCTAATCGCCTCTTCCGTGCCCTCCATTGCAATCCACTCTCCTTCGTCTCCGCCCCCGACCACCTCCCAACTAATTTCTATCATCCCTCTCCCTCCCCCCGTCTTCTTGCCGCTCCCTCTTCCTCGGCGCCACGCACCCGCCTTCCGCTCCATCTCTCCAACTTCCTCACTCCTAGGAACGCCCATAAACCAAAAACTTGTTTTTGCCCTTGCCTTCGCCCTGCCTAGATTCACCACATAATAAGGCGGACAGTATAATTCACTGAAACTTAGGAAAGTGAAATCGTGGATTACAAAATTTAACGGGGTAGTTGAAGTGCACTTATTTTCGCATTGTGAAGGACACGGATGCAATCAAAAACTTGGTTAAATGGAGAACTACTATATCTTGTGGTTTCAAGCTTCAGTTCGTGGAATTGTTTGATATCCATATCAAAAGATTTTGTCCTTTTCCACCTAAAAATAAAGTCGGTGGAAAAGCACATAATCTGTTTAATATGGATAGAAAACTACTGTTAACTAATGAGAAGTAAAACGAAAAATATTAAATGGATTATCAAAGTTTATTAGTCACATTAAGAGGCTATAATTTATTCACTCACCCGGTAGTTATGCTTTTGAATTCATCAAAACCACGGACTATGCATCATAAGTTAATTTATTTTTATTCGTAAGGAACATAAATTCAAAGGCCATTGAAATAAAATTTCATAAACATGGCAAGTGCATTTATTTACTTGCATGCGAGGAGCATCTACCGATGGAGTTGGAACATCAAGTTCTTGGATGAGCGAATTTATATAATATCTTTAGCCCCTTGTAAGTCGAATGTTTGATAAAAAATCTGGGTGAACGAATTAAAGTAATACATGATTTCAGGAGGATGACATTTTCTTTTTTTCCCTATAACTTTACGATGACAAATAGACTTATCAACTTAATAAAAGAGAAAAATGTGAGAGCCTTATTGAACATTAATTTACTCAACCTAGAGTTAGCAGGAAAAGTCCGAAAATTGATTAAGAGCAACATGGGTTGATCTTCATCAATTGAAAGACTTCAAAGAAAGAGTTCCGAAATCGCCAGGAAGATCTCCAAACACAATGGGGCGGACCAAGCTTTACCTTACTTAATGAAAGATCAGGCGTTACTCCTCGATTCAGGGATCACAGCGTTTAGGGCCAAAGTTCGGCAGTGGTTGAATACAAGTGGTATTACCGGTTCCCAAACTCGGTCTTTCATTTTCATTAAAATCACATGGCCCACTGGCTTTCGTCGTCTCGTTTCAGCGGTGGTGGACTGCTGAATGAAATACTTGCCGGCTGCACCAACCAGCCACTCGAGCGGAGAAGCATCACTAATTCGCATGCGAGATTCCCTTTTATTCCTTGCCCTAATGAGAGGATGCTACTACCATCGGCTTATTTGATTTCCTTGCGCGCACACACACTCACCTAGGCCAGTCCCCTTCCACCGACATAAGCTTTCTAATTCGCCTAATACTCGTCCAAACCGATACCCTTCACCAACCCACACACTGAATCTTCCCCCTCATCTCCCTCTCCCAGATGCCATCCAGGTAAAGAGGAAAGAACACCCCACAACGCAACGATCATACACGCACCCTAAAATGGTCATAGCCAGACGACGTGCACGGGGTGGCCTGCGGATGAGGATGAGAGAAGGTTATCTCGTCCCCCCCCGTCCTCCACCAGCACCACACACGACAAACTCCCCGATTCCCCTCAGACCCTCCCCCCGTTCTTCTAATTCTCTTGACGATGGAAGAAGATACGCAGAAAGGGGCCGTGGGATATGGGCAAGGGGAAGTGGATAGAAAGGAGCGGGGGAGGTCACAGAGCGTCTGTGTGAGATGGAAGGGAGGATTGAAGGGAGGGGGGAGAAGGTAGATTTCCTCGAGGTTGACGATAGGGAGGGGGAGATGGGAGAAAGGAGGGATGGAAGGCGTATGAGCGAGGTTGAGGTGTAGGGGTCGGAAGGGAAGCATGGCGAACCACCGTGTATGTACACTGCGAGGCGCTTTGGTTACGCCGTGCCTCATTAGCCTCGAGAGTCTCCCTCCGCCGCCGATACAGCCACGTCAAGTCCTCTCCCTGCCTCTAATGCCTCTCGTTCCCTTACTATCTTTGTCACTCTGGGCCTCCCACTCGTGCGCTGCATTCTCCACCTCGCTCCTTCCCCGGATTCTCCTTCGGCCTCCCTCCACCGCCTCTGGTAATAAATGCGAGGGCTGAGGGTGGAAGGGATGAACGGGACACGTTTGAGGCTTCCACGAGGGATGATGGCACGAGAGGGGAATCGCTCATTGGGTATGTGTGTGTGTGTGGGTTTTGTTACGTTGGCAGTGGGTTTGTCTGTGGGGGGGGGGTAGTAAGTTGAAATGTATCGCGCCGAGATTCGAGGGTAGTATGAGCCGCAAAGAAGGATGAATAGGGAGAAACCTGGCGCTGCCATTAATACTCTCGTGAATACCCTTGGAAGAGGTTTCTTCATCTCTCTCGGCTTAGCTCAAGAATGTTAGGAACATGATACTTCGGAGGAAAGAATTTAATGCGAGTCTGAGGAGTGGCTGCGGTAAGTTTTGCGTTGAATTGAGAATTTCAGAAAGATTTGAATGATATTTTTAGAAAAAATGTTCACTGACTGTCAAACGTCTGAGTCTTCCCCAGGTAATATAGGGTGAATTTCAAATGGTATTCAATGAGTGCTCAAACAACATCACACTCAAACAACATTGTGCTTCTCCTTAACAATGAGATTAGTGAGTCAAAAGTTTCTCTTGTGAAGATTTTATGAAATTGAAAATTACGAATTTCAGCATTTTAAACGAAAAACAGTCGGTCGGCATGGTGACTATTAATTCCGTATGGGATCTACTTTTTCCATAGGCATACTGTGGTCTTTAATATGTCATGCAATTTGATTATACTCTTGAACAAGTCACAAAGCCTTTCCACAGCGAATGGGTACTCGTATCTTATGGAATTGGTCTCGTTCAGGAGTCAATCCATTTTGGATTGGCAGAAAAAGGAATGAACAATAATTATTTATGTGTATCCAGTTGTATTGTGTGTATCCAGTGTATCCAGTCCAGCCGAGTTGGTAATCTTCAATGCAAGGTTGAAGAACTAATATTCACCAAATCGTTGCTTCTTGAAAAGTAGTGAATTTGAATAAATGGACGCACTCTAAAATCATGGGTTGAATATCTTGATTTACTATCTGTCAAATATTAGAATATCTTACATTAAATGAAAGTGCGGTTCCCTTTCTCTGTCCACTACCAGAAAACTTTTATCACATAGAGACACTTAAAACAAGTCTACTAAATGTTGTTAATTTTTCAACACCAGAACATCGAGGGAACTTAAAAATAAGACATGGATGCTCGTTATGTACTTGGTTTAATACGCCACAATGACGCACAATACTTAAGCAGAAGCAGAATTTTACGTTTACGTGTTCCACATTATTGGAAAAACTTTAGTACAATAAAAATCTACGCAACTTAGTTTCCTAGTACAAAACAAGGAAACCATTTGAAAAATTTCACCTTGGTCGATCATTTAAAGAATTCTACATTTTTACAATTAAATATAACATGCTACCCGGATGAAGTGCATAGGGAAGAGGAAGAAAAGAAGCAAGTAGAGAGGTAAACGCAGTGCAAGTCGCAAAAAAGAGTTTTGCGGAAAAGAATTTCGCTAAATTTAACCATATTTGATTACCTACTCCTCATGGAAACATGGTAGCTACGTGTTTTAGCCATTTATACCTTCGAGTAAACAGAGCTATAGGGTAACCAACTAGTTGGTTACTCTATGCCAGATTTTTAATCACGCAGAGATTCGCTCGCAGTCAAGGGAATGAGAATAAATGGCACATTACTGTCCCCATTAAGAGAACAACGACTCTTGACACTACCTACCAATGCCTTGCTATCACTGTAGCATGAGTAAAAATGTCAGGGAATTTTTGTGCATAATAGGAGCCACTTGTGAAAATCTATCCAATTTTTCCTACATCTTATAACGATGCGTAGTGAACGTAAGATAATAATCCCAAGCATTGCGGTCATGTGGAACCCTTTTTTCGTTAAAGAGGGATACGATAAAGGTTATTTCGTTCCTCAATAAAAAAATATCATAAACAATCGATAAGATTCGAAGCCTTACCATTACTACTCCCTCAGTCCGGTCGGGGTTTCACCGAAATGATCATTTTTCTGATTAACTTAATTCAGGCATGTTGACGAGCTGCACTGAACCTGAGATATGGTAGTGAATCTTCATTGAAATACGTATTATATAACCAAGATTGAACAGTATAATGAAAATAAAATTACATTTTTAGGATGAAATTTGGTAATTAAAACAGAACATATATCCATTATGAGTCTGGCATCTTACCTACTAGTAATCAAACTTTCTATACATACTCTAGCTCTAATTTCCTTACCCCTCAGTGTTGAAAGGTTATGTTGAAAATGCTGCCAAACACTGGACATTGCGAGCATTTAAGGTAAAGACATCTTAAATGCTCACTTTAGATATTGCCGCTTTTAGCCACAGAGAAAGGAACCCTCACCTACGATCCTTATATGGTTATTTTGAAATTGTAACTAAAAAGTTAGAAACAACGAAAAATATGAAAGGTGAAATATAATGATCACCATACCGAACTTTGTTCTGAAAGTGGGTCTTTACAATCAAAATAGGTCGCAAACTGACAATTTTTATTTAAGGAGGCTTTCAAGGAGCTAATTAAAAATATGCTAATGTAAGACGGATAAAATGAAACGACTTTCAGGTTGTTTGACTAAAGGTGTGCTGGGACCATCATTCAAATTTGATCATAGTTCGCTCTTCATCAACAGAAGAGGTTACCCAAACCCCTAGACCACCACGCCTTTAATATAAATTCAACATGACACGTTTAATGGAATGCAGAGGGATACACCTTAGGAGTAACCTCTCCAAAAGTATGAGCCGAGGCAATGAATTCACAATAAGAATGAATATCTAACGACCCTAATCAGCTCCCAAATTCCTCCTCTCGGCTTCACCCCGGCACTTCCAAGCTTCCTCGCCCTCATTAAAGTCTCCTCGCGGACATTCCGGAGCACTCACGCCGCCGACGGCGGGCTGTCTTCCAGGCTATTCGAAGGGCCAACGCTCCCCAGCGCCAGCCTACTTAATCGGCCTTGCGCCATGCATTTTCCTCGACCACGCATCCCCAATTCAATCTCTACCGAACACATGCCATGCGGGCATTAGATAGGTCCCTCCCCCGGTAATTCCCCGGTCACGCCCAAGAGCCCCGCCTTCCATATATCCCGGCGAATGTCCGTGGCACGCACGCACGCATACGCCAGGAACGCTGCGGGAAAGGAGAGGCGTCCTCGGGAGTGGGGCGGTTGCCGCCCTCGCACCTTCACCCCCTTGCCCCCCTTCAAAAGGGAAGGGCTGAGTGCGCCACTCCAAGGCGTGCGGGTGGACCGAGTACTTAGTCCGCGGCACGGCTGGAAAATAATTAATGAGGCGTCATGGCTAAGGTGTGCCTCCGATGCATAGAGTGAGGGGGAAGGATGGAGTGAGAGGGAGAGAGAGAGAGAGAGAGAAAGATGGATTCAGAATTGTGGGGAGCACGGGAGAGTGGTAGGGGGAGTGGAGGAAAATGAGTCGTCGCGTCTCACAGAATGGAACGTTGAGGAAGAGCTCTCGCTTCATCTTCTCCCTTTCTTCCTCACTCTCACGGAGACGGTCGGGGGGAGATGGGGATATGGGGGAGATTTTGGGGGGAGGGTTGGCTTTCGTTGTCGCCCCCCATAGGATGGCGAAGGGGTGTGGGTGACGGTCAGGAGAAGATGAGCGAGAGGGAGCGCCAAGGGGGAGCAAATTAGCGCCTTAAAAATAGGATGCCGTGGACTAACAAGGTCGCTCGCGAGAGAGATGAGATTGCGGCGTGGCTCTTGTGGCCTGCATCCTTCCCTCCTCCCGACGCACCCCACTCTCCCCGCCGCTTTCTTCCAGGGAGGTGGGGAAGGAGCGACGGGGGAAAGGGAGCGGAACCCTAGCGGCGGACTTGAACGAGGTTGGCGGAGAGGAGGAATGAAAGAAAAGGGAGCAGGAAAAAGGGAAATGTTGGCCAGACGGAGAGACTAGGAGAAATACGGGCAACATTCTGCGATGGAAGACACGAAAATCGCTAAATCATAGGAATGAATGTGCGCAGCATTCGTGGCAGGAGAGATAATTTGTTTTATGCATGTATTTCCACCGAAAAATGGTAAAAGCAAAACATTATTTCAGCGAGACACATGCGCGGTGAAAAAAAACCTGTCTTAGGGAAATTAATGTCGAGGAATTTACTTTAAAACGGGGTCGAAAGACCAAACTCTTACTCTAGTTTTTAGTATAAAATTAAAAACTAGAGTAAGAACTTATAAAACTTAGTAAAACAAGGATAAAATGGTAGAAGTAAGGGGTCAGAAGTGGGCTGAGGGATAGAAAATTAAGGCAGTCCGATAGAAATGTAAGGTTAAATGTTTCCCATGCATCAGTTAGTTGAACAGTGTTTGCTAATAAGGCAGTGACATGAATGACGAAGAGGTAAACA
Source organism: Hetaerina titia (assembly GCA_037158775.1). Taxonomy (NCBI): domain Eukaryota; kingdom Metazoa; phylum Arthropoda; class Insecta; order Odonata; family Calopterygidae; genus Hetaerina; species Hetaerina titia. Next base: position 36,764,328 of record CM073769.1, on the reverse strand, counting down.
AGCTAGAATGAGTTGGGAAGGAAATTAGTGGATAAGGTCCGTGGAACGGGAAGATGGCTTGAGTGTGAATAAGGGTAAGAGGGAAAAATGGTCGTTATTCAGCGTTTTAATCACGATGCAAGAAGATTAGTATTGATAATGCAGAGGCGCAAGAGGGCGAGAGAGAGAAAGAGTGAGAGAGAGTGAGTGATACAGAGAAAGAGGGGGAAGAGAGCGAGAGGAAGTTACTTCCGGTCGTGCAAATGAAGGATGCATGAGTAATTTAGCGAAGATACTGCGGTGAAAACAAGGTGGCGAGGTATGTAGTGGAATTCTTAAAATAAAAGTTGTCGGAGAAAAGAGAGAGACAATGTCACGTTATTTGCACATTCGTGAGGGGAACTCGTGAGCCCTTCCCCCAACTCAAGCATGGGTTTTAATGACAAAGTTCATTCTCAAGCGTTGTTCGTTTTCAATTTTTGAAACAAAAAATTGAAAAGGTCTTGTTATTACAGGTATGCAGCAGTGGATTTTTTCTACATTATTTTTCGATTTCCAGTAAACTCTATTCCTTTATAATAGGTTGAATCATTATAAAATGTTATGTCGTCACTGACGCTTATAGCTGTGAGTTCCAAAATATATTCTTTTAACATAATAGAGGGAAAAATAATTCCTGAATATCATAATTAACACTAGTTTAAAACTTTTAAGTATCAGTTTAAAATTGGTATCTATGAATTGAAGGAATGTTGCAAATATGTTTTTCAATTATTTTCCACTGGCGACTATGATGCAGAAATGTAAGTATATGGTTTATTTTAATAAAATATAATTTTCTTGTAGACATACGCCATATTTTTCTAGAAAGTACAGAGACCATTTATAATCTGATCTTGTATCTATGTATTTTGTGCTACTTTTAAAACAAAAGCTGGCGAGGATTCAATGAGTTACCGCTTTGCATTAGCGAATAAAGTGGACCATTTCTCCAGAGGTAAAACCACTCGCGATGCCCTGTTTCTCAGGTGAACGTTGCCTTCAGGGCAGTAATTATCCTCCACCCTCGAACGACGCTATTTGGAAATGCAACATCCTTGTCTCCGTTTTTTTCCTCTTTACCCCGTTATATATCTGTGGCCCCTTCGTAAGAAAACCCGATATTCTTTTTAGCCTATTCATAGGATTTTAATTTTTTCTCTTTTCTGCGAAAAATAATATTTCTTTCGACTCTATTTAAACTTTTCATTAAAACAGCACCATGAGTTTCTTGCCGCAAAAGCACACAAACACGTACACGCACAAATACACGTATACACGCGCGCGCGCGGGTGGATGAATGAGGAGCCAAGTACTCCTACATCTCGGAGGTAACGAATGCAAAGAAAAAAAGACAGCCTATTGGCAGTGAGGGGAAAAGGAGAGAGAGACTTAGATCCTTTGGCTCAAACAAGGGGGCGCATAATGAGACACCAGCGGGGCTGAATAAATGGCGCCTGGATGTGGCTGCGAGAAGAGCAAATAATTATGGTTATTCAAGCGCGGCCTCTCTCTCTCTCTCTAATTTCTTTACTTCCTCCTTCTCAATCCGTTGAAAAATAAATTTCTTGGAAGGGGAGAAGGGGACGGAAGAGAGAACGGTGAGAAAAATATATGTGTATTAAATAAGAACTGGGTTAAAGCCAGGTTTTCAGAAGTGATATTTGCCTCATTATACGGCCGTCTCAGGAAACGAAGAATAATAAAACGCGCTATGGACTGTTAAACCATTTTTTCGCTCCCATATTAAGGCCTACCCCTATTTCTTTCTGAGTAGACCTCGTTCTTTTCGAAATCCATAACCTCATAGTGTAACATAATACCATTTGCAATTCTCGATGGTGACTGGGAAGCGCGTTAACTTCTTTGGCTCCGCTAATCCAAGCGATTTCCCTTCTGGCAGGATAATTCTCTGCAAAACTAATGTTATATAATTTTATGGTGCATGATCTATTTGAACTCACCATGAGTATACCTCCTTTCTCTTCCTTCCATCACAAATCAATTAGTGTAATGATTCCTTTTAATGTGCAGCTCAAATAAAAAAGGATATTATCAGAACATGAGGAGCAGATATTTGTACACTACGCAACATGTGTCAAGTATTTTGAGTATCAATCCAGCTGGAAATAAATTCAAGATGACTGAATGCGAAATCTGGAAATAAGTTTATAATATAATTCTATAATTGAAGATACAATCCACTTTCACGACTTTTACGATATCACCTAGGGAAATCTCTCCCTTGTATCTACTTAATTGAAAACACATTGTATATGGATAGAAAATGTCTTGCCCATTCATCAAAGATGCACACATGACAGCAAGTCAACCATTGTTACGAGGTAACCTACATAATGAATAAAAGGGCTTTCATCATTTACAGCTTTATTTACCGTCGATGTTATTAATCTATCACTTTCTATTCTACCAGAGAAATAAGTTTATAGTAAAACGCATGCCCGTACTTAGAGATGGTTATCCGAACCAGCTGTAAGAGCACGTTCATCATCTTCCCGACTCCTCCAGCTAAATCTTTACGAATTCCAAGAAATTCCTCTGTTAATCGAGTTCAATCCCGGGATCTTAAATTTCTCTTTGTCCATCGCAAATCTCTGCATTTTTCGCCTCCGATGCGGACGCCCGCATTTCTCACTCCCGCCTCAACTCAGTCCACATTCCGCCGATCCAGCGCCACTGCATTCCCCTCGCCTCCATTCCCATTTCATTTCCCATCCTTTAATTTCGGAAAAAAAAACCCTTCCTTTCCCGAAAAGCATCCAATACCGAATACTTTTTCCTTTTGATTGCCACTTCCAAATGGGAACGGCGAGATGCGACGGACGGCGTTGCGTGTGATGACGGAAGGCCTCCCTTCTCGTGGAAAATGTGAACGGGGCGGAGGGTGGGTGGTGTGGGCCGCGATTGCAGGAGAGGGTGGAGCGGCGTGTGAGGGGGACCGGATGGAAATGAGAATGGTCCACGAAGGCGGCAAAGGACCAGTTCCCGGAGGCGTAGAGTATGGGATCGATCGCGTGCGATGGATGGAAATAAAAAGGACAAGCCCACCTCCTTTTTCCCTCTGCTGATGAGTAATGGGACTGCCAATTTGAGGCGAGATGTGCTGTCACCCTGACTGGGCCCCTCCTCCAACAACTCGGCAACGTACTTGGTAACGAGGTCCAAAATAATAACGACTGGAGTTCTACTTGAAAAGGCTTCATGAACAGACCCATAAATACGTAACGGAGACATCGCCGATTTTTATTGAGTGGTAAGAGCCCCTCGGACAGATCTTTACTAGCACAAGACCAAGGAATGAATGCATCAAGCAGATTACATCAAAGCTTGAGAAATGTGTGAACATTTTTTTTCAAATTATGTATTGAAAGAAAATAACCCGAATGCCACTGCTAAATGCAAGGCAGCAGCTCATTGAAATGTTTCTCGCGGCGGTAATTAAATTTAAACGTTCCAAAATATAATATTGAAAATTTTGAAATTAAACACGGTCATTGATAATATTATGTACCAGTGATACAGAACATTTATTCTTTTATGATTTTAATATCGGTATCCAATGGGTTTAATAGTCGAGACAAATTCCATCTCAAATATTAAAGACCGAGATTTCCTCCTTAAAATGCGGTAAGATTTACATACTTAGGCATTCCTCAAGATGTTTCTGTTCCTGAACTCGAAGGGTAATAAACAGTAACGTTTAACACAATAATTTTAATATGCCTGATGAGAGATGAAGTACCTTGTGCAGACTAACACTTATCTTTTGCTTTTCTAATATTATAGAGTACAAATATTACAGGAGCAATTTACATTAAAGACAATATATTGACATCGTATAAGAAGTTAATTGTAATTAAAGAAGAAATATCAGTAGAGGGACAAATATGAAACGAGTACTTACGGTCCCAGATGCATCCATAGATTTCCACCCTCATGCATACCGTCCTTGGGTGGACGCTGTATGGTATAAAACGAACTCTGCTCGCAACAAAAGGCAGCTCCAATTCCTGACGGACAACCAAGTAGGTGTTACTGTTTCCGGTCAACTCCTGAAAGAAAGTTAATCTATTTATTGCCGAAAAGGTATGTTTGACCCAATAATTTTGATGCAGTGAGTACTATTAATTTTATAGTTCTAGTTGGAAGCAGTAGCATAAATACACAAAATGAACTTTTCAAGAATCGAATGAATTTTAAAAAGACATAAAATACATGTCTTTTTATTAGCATAATTTATGTAAAAACTAAGGTTTCATGAAAAATGGAAATATTCGAAGAAACCAAATTTTACAAATAGAAATCATGACTAGAAATAAAAACTTTATGAAACAGACAAATATTTGCATAAATCTCACTCATTCCGGTAATTTGGGCAGCGGTTTGTCAATGGGTATACATGGTATTGTACATTAAAAGTTTGATTACACCCGTGACTCATGTATATAATTAATAAAGTACATACATGTAAATTCATGATCAGATTAATTATTATGTGTGTGTATATATATATATATATATGTATATATATATGTGTGTGTGTGTATATATAAATTTTTATTTTTGTGTGTGTATATATATATATATATATATATATATATATATATATATATATATATATATATATATATATATATATATATATATATATATGTGTGTATATATAAATTTTTATTTTTGTATATATATATACATAAATTAAAAAAATTACTACGTCATAAGTATTTATAATTTTGAAAACTTTGATATGTGCCAATCGAAAATGGTCCCTAACTTAGTAAAGTAAGTAGATAATGAGTTTCTTGTACACTACAAAATGAAAGTAGATGAAATTTGAAAATGCTCTATCAAGCGGAGTGTGCAATAAAAATTTTTATTTTACTATTAAAATAAATATGTTTTATTCCAACTATTTATGTGCATATGTGCATGTAAACTTCTTCCCCTCTAATTAAATGATAAATTTAAGCGTTAAGGCCTCTTAAACCTTTCCACCGTAATTCATCAAGGTTTTTATAGCACAAGGAGGACCGAATTCAATAGAAAATTAGGCCCGGAAACTATTAATCTGAAAAAAGCGATGTAGAGTTTCAAAGATTCCTTACACTGATTGATGAGTTTACTAGTCTATTCGGTGGGGTTCAAGTATAAATCAAGAGGAAAAATGGATACTGAAGACACTAAATTCCTTAAAAAATGACACACCATTAGAATTCTATAACAAGGGCTCACCTCGGAATTCAGAGGTAACAGATAACTTCCTGACTGAATCTCATGCGACATGATATATCACTCACCTCACCCTCGTCCATAAATTAAGGAGTTCCCCCCTAAAATAGATATTGATCCAGAAAAGTATGCTTATCCGACAATTTTTATGAAGGAAAGCATTACCAGAGCACGTGATTACACATGGAATCAGAGCACATCGATGCCGATATATACTAGATAATAGTAATTTAAAAAGGCATAACTTGGGTCTGCTGAGTTTTTAGCTGTGAGTAGAATATTAATTTTATCAAAAATGTCATACCTGAATACGAGATAGATTGCACTGATATACACGTATATATGCCATAAAAGGTGAAAACTATTCCAGGGTAAAAGAAAACAGAATTCCTAGCATATTTTCAAAAACTGCGAATCGTGAATCTTATTATATAGATGCTATTTTGACTAACGTGTACCCTAAGTGTTGATCGAAGTTATCTTCTTACCTCTCTCCACTGGCTATGTGGACTATAAGGTCTAACTATTTCAGGTGCATACGATACATATTTGTCAGACCGTTTACAAATAAAGCTGTGCGTAAGATTACAAAATAGACCCACAAACAACTTCCTTTTCCATCATGAAAATGTACCAGCTTACTCCTCAACACTTGCGGCCAAAAATTGATAGTTTCGATTTAAACTCTTTCCTTAATTCTCCCTATTCTTCTGATTTGGCTCCCTCGAACCGCAACCCGTTCTCTAATGAGATGGAATGGTTGGCGGGAAGGATTTTTTATTCACACGAGGAAGTCAGGATGGAAACAAAAGCGTCACAGTGAGAATAATGGCATTATTTGGAATAGATCAAGAAACTAACCTCTTTGGACAACATGGTTTAAAAGGAGACGATGCCGAAAAATATAATGATTACTTCCGAAATTATTAAGTAAATTTCATTTTTACACGTACTTTTCAAACAATTCTGCTAAGGAGAATAAGAAAATATATGTCACTTTGAACTCAGATGAAGAGATCTCAAGTGATTTTTCCTGTTTCCCAGAGTTCACTTCTATCAGATTATTTCTGCGGATCCGTAAAAAGTAAATCATTTGGAAGAATTCTCTGGAACTAACCTCCTGGTATTGTGCAAGCATTATCATCTGCAAGATTAGCAATCACAGGGTAAGGTAAAACTGAATGTAACAGACTTATCGTCGTTGTGGAAAGAAAACCTAAAGCAGCACCCTATGGTAAGGTTTTCACAAAGTGTGCTCATGAAGCTATTCTGATGTGAGTGGTGATTTACGTTTTTAACTAAAGGTGGAATAGAGATCCTTTGGAGTCATTTGAAGCACACTTTAACTGTTATCAGGAAAAGTTTGGGAAATTCTGTATACATACTCAAGAATTTTCTGAATGCTAGCATTTTTTGTCTCCTCAAGGAACTGATAAGAGATGTACGACGCCCACATATCAACACACTAGTTGGATCGCAAACCCTGCAGTAGATGACGTTATCTCCTCAAAGAACATATTTCCTCGGTCCTGCCCCAACTACGATTGCCCTCTCCCAAGAACCTTATCCTACCCCTAACTGTTACCCTACTCCCCACACATCCCCCTCACCTTCCTTACAAATGACACCGCCTTTTCATCTTTGCCGCTGACTCACTCCCACGCATTCAATTCGACGACACAGCCGACTTCATGTCACACGAGGACTCGCGGCGTCCATACACACTAACTTCCTCTTAAGTCACCTCAATTAGGAAAGGATCCCATTCTGAGTCATCCATAATTCCAACTTTTGTCACGTTTTTCTCTCCCTCCTCTATTCATTCCCATGGGTGGTGATGGATGATAGATTGCCAACGAATATGCGTCCTTTAATCTTACTTTCCGTCCGAATTGAAGAAAATAAACGCTGTACTAAGGTGGGAATGCGGACTGGTAGATGGAAAGGGCATTAACTATTAATATGTATGAATAAGATGCAAATATTTCAGAAATTTTAATGTAAATGTGGATATTAAGTTTTCTTAGAAGTTATCAGAAGTACGTAAAAGAAAACAAAAATAAAAAATAGCATAATTACTCTATTTTCAATGCAATTAAAGTGAGCAGTTAGAGCTTAAAATAATGCAGGACATAATTAAGTATTCTCCATTCTGTAAGTCTTCCGTTAATCGAAAATGTGATCACGCTCAACAACCATACATTAATACACATTTGGAAAAATATAAAAATGCACATGTGCGAAATTTTTATGTCACAATTTTCTTACAATATCATCTACACATTTTCTTTTACTCATCTGATTTTGTCGTCAATTACCTCGCTCTTTAGTAAGGGTATTTAATTACTAAAGGAGAGAAGTAATCACTTCTAACAAACCTTAGGGTTTTTATTTTATGTATATATATATATATATATATATATATATATATATAGAGAGAGAGAGAGAGAGAGAGAGAGAGAGAGAGACAGACAGACATTCATGCATACACACACACATTTTAACCCAAAACGCGGGAGAATTTTCATTTGTATAAATTCATAAGCGCAGTCGGCATTGCTCGGAAAGACGTGCATCTCTGGAATACCCTATCATGATTCCATAGCGTTGAAGAGTTTGAGAGGGAACATGGGAAGATAGAAGGAGTGAGTGAGACAAGGCGCATAGGGGTAAAAATGGAAGGCGGCAGATGGCAGGTCATAAGAGTTTTGGGGTGCTACGCAAGAGTTTGACTGAACCTCCTGCAGATGAAGTTGGTTTCCCGCTGACGGGCAGTGTTGCTGCGAGATTGAAATTTGCACCGCAAGATTATGCTGTCGAGGAAATTGGTGAGCAGAGGTATTCGTCTAGCATAGCTCCTATGATATTAGAGTTTTAATATTCATTATACATAACATGCTGAGTAACGTGCTAGATATTTTAAGTTATACCAGGTCTATTTTGAATGGAGCGAATATGGATAATTTTGAAACGTGGTCTGTATTTCATAGTAATGATTTCTAGGGTAGTAGAAAACATTTTTTAAAAATGCTACTGGTTTCAATTTCGATGGCCAAATAAAAATAAAGGAGCAATTATCAACATTTTTCTGTTAAAATTGATCAAAAATTTGAATATCTGCGCATGTCAATTTCTCACACTGAAAAAGAATTATTATTATTCTTATTATTTTGTAATGGTCGTAGAATGGAAATATCTTGTGGGAATCTTTCTTATCGGTAACATTCATAATATGATTTCTAACAGAAAATGTATTCACTTCCTCATCACGATGTACAAAAGAGAAATTCGACCCAAATGACTGAGAGTATATTTTCAACTTTACATGCATTAAAATTTACATTGTCTTTAAGACGAAAAGGATAAAATTTACTAAGAAAATTAAGTTAACGTAGAATAAGACAGCAATTCTAGGAAGTTTATTCATCTTAAATGATGAAGGACAAGGAAATATAATAAAAGGCCATAAGTGATGATGACAGATGTAAAAATCAACGGCGGATGGAGATTATTTAGCAGAATTTATGGTATCTAGAGATATCTCGTGCACGAAATGAGTTTTCAACTTGGGCCAAATCCATAAAACATTGTTTTATAATATTAGAGAGATATTTTGACAAAAAACACAAAAGTAATGAACCTGCCATGATCCTCAGAAAAATTGTTGAACAATTGAAAAGAGACGTAATCTACATTTTGACATGGAAAAAAATTCTCCTTGACTACTATTATTGGGTTTATATTGCCTTATAAGAGGGAAAGGTGAAAGTTATGATTCCTGCCTGGGTGCATGTGCCATTAGATCGTTAGGTAAGTTTCAACTTATTCTCTCAAGTAATTTGTTCACACGTATTGTTTCAGTAGACGTATTTCGTGTTTTTCGTTAAAATAAAAAAAAACTTGAATTACGCGTGGTCATAAAATTCATCGTTTTGGATGGATTTAC